>NJDD01003466.1:75217-88988 GCA_002245505.1 Calephelis nemesis
TCAGAATTCACGGTGTTAGTGACGGCGAGCCTTTGCTCGCCTTTTACGAGCTGCCTGGCAAGGAAGGCAGATGGTCTATTCTATAAAGAAGCCCGGACCAACACGGGGAAAAAAAATATAATTAAAAATAGTTAATTAGTAATAGTTATTTTAAAATTATTATTCAGTGTTTATAATTTATTCTTGAGATAAAAATAACCGTTTAGGATTTCTAATGATTTAACTTTTCACTTCAAGACTAATGCAGTCGTGTTTTTAATTTTTTATTAATTAATCCTTTGCTTCATTTTTTAATTTTTAAATGTTTTTATTTTGCGATTAAATGACTTATTCTATAAGATGTCAACTTAGTAACAAACACATTAAGAATTGAGATGATCTCTAGACAAGCAATCTCTTCAATATTATCGGTGTGATGTTTAAATATCTATATCATATCCTGAGGATTCAGACAGAATAATACCTACTACTATTTAAATTATGCGCTTCGGCTTTACACTTTTTACACTTTATTTTAAATTGGCTGATCTAATCTAAATTTAAGCGAAATTATTAATTTTGTAATAACAACTCTATATACCTAGATATCTTTAAAATATTTCCGAAGCTTGACGAATATAGCCGAAACGCATATTTTAAATAGTACTAGGTAAGTACCTACTGTCATTTTGAAAAAGATAGTGGATATCAAAGAGTATATAAATACTACGTAATAGTGGATATCAGTTGTTTATCTTTGTGTTTATGTTCTACTATAATAAAATACATAATCGCATTCGAAAATTTCTGTGGTGTACTTACCTATACTTAAATTCGCTTTAACAATGTCGCGTAAAATATCCGATTTAATTAACAACCGTGTATTTACATATTCGTTAGAGGTTACACCAGACATAAATTTAGAAGATTTGGACAATTTAGAGTTAAATCCGTTGTTTTTTTCTATTACTTGGCATGCGCAAACGCACAACTGTAAAGATTTAGAAATAGCACCTTTAAAATTAGCTAAACATTTGCACAATAAAGGCAACAATGTTTTATTACATCTATCTTGCAGTTTATTGAGAAGAGAATATTTGAATAGTGTTCTGTCATTGCTACAAAATTACGGAATATGTAATTTATTTGTCGTTTTAGGGGGTAAGTAACTATGACATTATTTTATAAAACTTATAAGTAGAATATGACTTTATAATTTGTGTTATGATGTGGCTAAATTTAATGATTGCATTTTGTTTACGTAATACTTAAGTGTGGTAACACAAAAAATACGTAAGTACATTTTGTTTTTTGGTATAATTCCTAGTCCCAGACTGTAGTCTGTGGTAAGTTAGGTGTTTAATGCTGTCGGTAGAGAAGTTTTATATAACTTTTATAAATTTACTAGTATATCTATATTAACCTGCGGTTTATACCACGCGGACTACGATTACAATTAATTTATTACTTACCTACTATTTTCGGAACTAACCTTGTCAGTATACTTGTAGTACATGAATACTTTTTCATTTTGAGTTGGTCACTGAGTTACATAATTAGCCCCCTGGATGCTGATTATGTATCTCAGTTGCCAACCAAAATGAGAAAGTGTACATCAAATCGCTGTCAAATGACGTTTTTTATATTTGCTTTCTCCAGTGGCCAACAGAAATTCAATGGAGATAGCAAGTACAAATGACGTCATTGGATGTATATTTTTCCATTTTGAGTTGGCAACTGCACCCTAGACTATAAACATTGACGATGAAAATAAAAGGTTTTGCATTATCAAGTAGGTACTTAATTTCGAAAATCACTAATGGGATGTTGCATTTATATACGAGTCTATCTTGGAATCGTATACCTACTTTATTTCGAAAAAAGAATGATCAAACCGCGACGTGCTAAGTGAGAGCGAAATTATACATTATATGGATAAAACTGCGATTAAGTACAGTGTTCTCCAAATGGTAAGAGATAACCGTGGCCCATAAACGTCATAGGTTTTTACATGCGTCGCTGTCAAGCGGCCGACGTGTTACAGTAGTAACAAGACTACTGGCAACCTTGGTCAGAACATGACACTCCCATAGTGGTGTCAAGAAAAGGTAAAGCAATAAATGCCCATCTTTAACGTTGCAAAGCACTCTACCAAAATCTTAAATTATGTATAGTGGTCTTGTTATTAATAAATAGGTACCTCGTCTAACCTACGCTCGCCTCTTATGAATTGTACTAGTAGGAAGGCAGACGATTTTCTAATCAAACCTCAAAGCACTCGACCCAACACAGGAAAAATAATGTGCTTATTATAGTACAGCTAGGTGTAAAGTGAAAAAAATAATTCGGATGAAAACTAGGTAGTGACAATTGTTTATGATTCTCACTGTATGCCGTGAACCTGGGGCCTTACCATGAACGCTTAAAGCAGTATTATTTCCATCTTGCTTAATGTCTGCCTTTATAAGCAACTTTATAGTATACGTCTTAAGGTTGTCTTTCTCGACTGACAATTAATATTGTTGAAATAGTACTGTTTTAAGAGCTTATGGTAACCCCCCTGAGTTTCAAGAGAACCGGTTAGGAAACCGGAAGTCAAGAATTGTAATTAAGTCATAATTAAGTGAAAGCTTTAAAAACAGCACAATACTTTTTTCAGAGGGCTTCGATATCTGTAATTCAGATTTCTCCAATACCAAAGATTTGATCAAACACATTCGAACAACTACAGGCAGATATTTTTGTATAGGCGTTGCTGGGTTTCCGGGTCATGACGACAAATTAGACGCATTAAAAGAAAAAGTTGACAGTGGAGCAGACTTCATATTAACTCAAGCATTTTTTGAATTAGACTTATACACAGCATTTTTGTCAAAATGTAAAAATATAAGCATCAATGTTCCAATTGTACCTGGCATCTTCTGTTTTGAAACTGTTTCAGAATTATCCGGTTTCATTAATATGTGTAAAGTTCACGTTAATGAAGAATTTAAAAGACAAGTGAACGGTGAAAATGGGCTGGAAATTGTAGCGAAATTAATTAACGACATTATGACTACAACAAAGACGAAACATTTCCATTTCTTTACAATAAACAAAATGTTAAGGACAAGTAAAATGATTAAACTCATTGAATAATTTATTTTTAAAAATTAATTAGGTACTGCTTTCATTAAAGATTTACAAAAGTATAACATTGTTTTAACTTCGTTGCACACTGAGATTTAGAGTTTGTTTACCTGTTACTACCACTTAGCCCAAACTAGATCATTATATTATCATGGAACTTATTCATTGCTTCTATGTCGTTAACGGTCTGGCATCTACCGTGCGCACAAGCATTTATGAATGACTAATGTGTTGCTCACCTCGCGCTTTTTTACAACTTCACAGGACTTTAATGTACGAAAGAAAATTCAACAAGCAATCACATCAAAAGAAGAACCTTAAGAACAATATTTAAACAAATCAATGGTCTTATGGTTCTTCTTTTTTCAGGTTAACATTGTTTAAAAATTGTAATCTCCAGTTTTGTGTATTTCATCAAAATATACCTATTTATGAAATTAATTTCAATGTTTTCATTTTTAAAGCTGTAGATATTTTCATATTTTAAAAGTAGAGATAAAGAAGAATATGTTAGTAACTACAAACCTACTTCGGTATTAAGTACCAACTTTTTCCAAAGTTATTAAAAAGGAATTGAATATGTAAACGATTATTAAAATATGTACTTAAAAATATAAGATATTACCTTCTTCCGTATTCGGCTTTAGACAAGGGAAATCAAACAGTTTGGCTCACAAAAAAAATGTTTGTTAATTTTTGTAGATGTCAAAAAGGTTTTTGACACGGTTTGGATCCCTAAACTTATTCAAAAATTGGAAAAAAAGGACATAGGCAATTCCCTACTTACGTTAAATGACTATTTTACAAATAAAGACAGTTAACAGAGAGTAAAACTTGACATATTTAGTAGCAAAGATGAAGAAGTATTGTATGGAGTTTCTAAAGGGAGTATTTTAGGTCCGACACTATGTATACACACGGTAGCGTGTCAAACCAAGTTCATTATTTACATAAACGATTTATGTGGAATGAATTTGGAAAATGCAAATTTTTTTCGTATGCTGACGATAGAGTAATATTCTTTGGAGAATCCTGGGAAAAAGTAAAACGTTACGCAGAAACGGGAATAGCTTATATTTACCAATTGGTAAATAAGACCTCCTTACATTAAATACTCATGAGACAAACTACATCTGGTTAAGTATCTACGATGACATTCGACGCCAGCCCATAAGCCATCTGCCCTCTATACGATGACCCATTCTAGTGGGCCACTAAGATTGCCCATCGTGTAGTGCGTACATTAGAAAAACGGCTTTTCTACCATATTATGTACACGGTCACAAAAAAATCATTGGCAACACTGCTCACTAATCACTTGTCAGTTACAATTTGACAATTAATGAATTGAGATAAGCCCGAACTTTTAGGTTAGTTTTAAATTTAAATTTTTCTACTAAAAGTAAAGTTGTTACCTATGTGAAGATTTTTAATTTATTAAAATATTAAATAAACTTACAACGTTTTAACTAAACTCTGTGTCGTTAAATATATTTTTCCTATTTCTGTAAAGATATTTAATTGCTTTTACTTATTTGTGCGAGTGTTTGTAGTATTTGTAAGTATTTTAAGAATACAGTCTGTATTTTTACGAATTATTGATTAAACTAATAGTTATTTGTCAAAAATTCAATAAATGAACTGTTTTTAATTTACAATGACCGTCCAAACATATGTATAAATTCGATTTCTAATATTTTTAGGTAGTGCAAAAGATGTCTTTTCCTGATAAAAAGCAAAGGAAACTTTGTTGGGACTCTAGAGATCGTTATTGGGAATGCTTAGACGCTCAAAATATTAAAGACAGTTCTGAGACACCTAAAGTTTGTGCTGAACTACGAAGAGTTTTTGAAAATTCATGCCCATCAAAATGGGTAACCCATTTCGACAGGAAACGAGACTATAATGTGTTTAAAGAAAAAATGGTTAAAGAGGGCTATGAGCCTATCAAAGAAACTTAAATGTACTGTATTATACTTAATTTTGTAAATATAGATTAGTAAATTATATTACAAATTAGTTTTTTTACTGTTACACTACATCCTATACATTCTGATGTTAGGTAAGAAATTTCGTAATATATTTCTTATGGTGCTTTGTCGACCCTAGTTTTCATTTATTGCTATAATTTTCAGAATGAGTATGGAGCCATTAAATGCAATCCTAGCAAAATTGAAAGTTTCTACTAGTGATGTGGAACAAGAAATTTTACAGGTAAAATAATTAATATCTACATAATTTTATGACCACTGTAACACTAAATGAATAAATAAAATATTATTTCATTTTTATTGAGAGAATTTTATACTTTTTCTATGGAATTGCAATAACCTATATTCCTATTACATTTTCTGTATTATGAATATTTTGATTTAGTATTTTTGTATTATACAAAGTTTTCAATTTTGCACTCATATATTTAAATACATGGGCTATGACATGGCTTCGAATTCTATTAATAGATACCTACATTTGCCTTTTTTAGGAAGTCATTTATGTTTCTAAGAAGCACATTTCTGCAAAACATACTCAAATATTTAATGAAATAGTTGACAATCTATGGAACCATTTGTGTAATGGTTTTGTTGAATTTGACAATCAATTATTGTGTGCTACAAGTTTTTTCTCTATATTAATGAAATCGGATAAGAAATATTTGAACAGAATTTCTAATACCATAGATATTGTCATATTATCTAGATCTGATGATTTATCAAAAAAAAATGAACTCAGTCTTGCCGTTTCGTTGATATATGGTATGTTTCAATCACCCTATTTACAGAACAATCTTGAAAACCAAGATGAAATGGAAACATTATTAAATTTGACTTTGGATTTGTTAATAAGTTTGGCATATGATTACTCACAATATACTTTTATTGTTTTTAAAACAATGACTTGTTTCAAAAAGGTTATTGGTATTGATCTAGAGAGAACAATATTCAGTGAAAAGAATAAGACTAAGTTACTAAACATAGTGAATCATAATTGGGAAAGTCCAATCACAGGTGTAAGAAATATGAATAGGAGTATATTCCGAACATTAATATCCATTCTTGATTGTAACTCCTATAACTTGTTACTGGATGAAATAAACATGTTTTACTGGAGTAAAGCAAAGTTTCTCATGTTGACTGAAATCATTGAAGAATATAATGGTGATATTGAAGAGCTAGTTATTAGAAATAAATGGATCAGTGGTTTAACTTTTAGTTTGAGCAAAACTGGGTTAGTATCTGCCGGTGCAGACATGTATTATGCAATCTTGAAAAAAATCAAATCACATGAAATTTGGATATCCATGTTTTCGAAAGATGTGATTCAAATACTGTGCTGTGAGACTTCTAAATCTCTTGAAAACTATTATAACTACTGGTGTTTGTCTACAATCAAGAAATTTCCTCAACTATTTGACATAATTGTTCAACAAGTACAATGTTGTAATGGTTTAGAATTACACTTGTACAGTTTATTGTTCCTGTTAAAACAAGGAAACAAAATTGGTATTTTTCATAAAAACTGGAAACATTTTCAGGATAATCAAATACTTACAAAAATTTTAAACAGTACTGAACATTCTGATCCAAATATTAGATCATTATCGTTTGAAATAATTTGTGTTTCACACAATAAGGAATTACCAACTCAAGTAGAATTTAGTGAAGTATTAGATTTCTTGTGGAATAATGTAAACTCAGACTGTACCCTTTTAAGATTGAGCATGTTGAATAGTTTAAACAATTTTATGTCTAAGTTGCATGCAATATTTATGAACAGTATTAGAAAGTTAAATGAAAACGAAATAATACAATTGCAAGATTTTTTCAAAAAAATACAAATTCTAATTAAAAAGTCATTAAACCTTGATGGTAATTACCAAAGAAGGATAACTACAGTTAAAATTCTTGATATATTGTTAAAACATGCATTTGAAAAAACAAGAAAAAAAGATAAAAATACTATAGATAAAACATTATGTGAATTTTTGAATGATAAGAAAGTTTGGATATTGAATCATGAAGATTTTGTCTTGAAACTTAAATCACTTTTAAAAGATCCGGCAAATGATGTACATGAATGTGTATCATTAATTCTATTTAATTATTATTCAGAGCATTTAAGTGAACCATGTCGGCTAAATACATACATTGATGATGGAAAAAAATGTTTAAGTAGTAAATTTTTTTATGAAATAACTTGTGGTCACATTATATTCAAACTTGTCACAAATATTCTTATAAAATATGAAATTAATGCAACATTTAAAAGTGTTCAAGACATTCATAATTTTGCCTATGATGAATTGCACAAAAATTATAAAACAAACACACTGGAATTAATTGAAAATGGGAAGCAGTTACACTCTTTTATAAACCTTTTATCTGTGATTTTTGAAGCTTGTATTAAATATTCCTATAACTTAAATATTTCTACTGATACATTACTAAACTTACTTGAAATTTTAAATTACATTTCAAATCAGTTTGCTTTGGAAAATCAAACATTGAGTTCAGATTTTTCTAAAATGAATGACATGGTACAAGAAATCATTACAGAAGCTGGCTACAATCCAGAAGATGAATATGATAAAAGTAAAATTTCTGGACGTCATCAATTGGTTTTGAATTGTTTGTGGTTAAATCTTAAGGTAAATATTGCCACAGGAGTGGTGTTCATATATGTAGACCATAAGGCAGCATGACCAGCAGACTAGGCCTTACTATTTCCTGCTGTAACAAAACCAGAACTCGCAGTCGTATTTTGGTTTCGATAGTAGAGTTGCCAGTAAACTTACACATGCAAGCATTGCAGGCTAGCGGTGTCATTTAACAGGGGAATTTATGCAAATCAATATTAATGTCTTTGAGGTCTTTTACCTATGATTTGTATATCTTAATATTTAAAAATCCAGTTAGCTTTCCATTCCCAAAAAAACCATTTTGATTAAAAAATTATTAGCATATAGATGAGAATAGAATGAATTTATTAAATATAGTTCTAAAAATAAAGTTTTAATAACCCTTGACAAAAACTATATGGAATGTTGCTAAGAACCATTAAGTCACGTCAGCTTTCAAAAAAATTCACATCAAAATCGGTCAATTAGATAATAAGTTATGACGCCACAGACAGACAGACACACTCTCATAGACACGTCACACTTATAACACCCCTATTTTTGTTGGGGGTTAAAAATATAAAAATAGAATTAGCTGTATCATTTAATATATGTCAAACAAATAGCTGCAAAATTTAATACCTGTCACAGAAACTTTGATATTACGTAAACGTAGATATGTTATTCATAATCATGTGTAATTGATTTTATATCAAAAAGTTCTGCTATTTCTGCATAAAAATTTCAAATATATACAAATTAACATTTACAAAAATAATATTGTGGATCCTAAAGGTGCGAGTTAGTACCAGCGAGCAGGCCAGCGGCAAGCGACGTGTCGCCGCGAAACCATTGGATTCTTTGTACAATCCCCGGCACATAAGTTGGCAAGAGTCGTTAGATGCGCAGAAGCAATTATTTAGGTCTCTTTGGTGGCCAAGCGGGATGCGGGGTATGACGTAACGCCAATCCGAGCGCGTGATTGGTGCGTCAGTCGACCGCTGCCTCCTGATTTGTGTTTACGTTCCGATCGCTCTCGAATACACTTGCGTGCACGAAAGTTGTATCCTTTGTTGTTGTCAAGTTTTTTTTATTTTTGTTGAGTTATCGTTATTTTAAATGTAGTTTTTGTTACGTTACTTATAATTGACGATCAAATACAGTTTTAAGCCGACATACCTTAGAAAAAACTAAAATAGTACATTGATTTTATTGGATCGGAGCACGGTTTACGGAGGATTTTACATAACTTAAGATTCGTGCCTGAAAAAAAACCGATAGCGCTAGAAAAATAGTATTAAAAAGTCGAACACTAATTTGCTGAGGATAGTGTTTCTTACATTTTTACTTTCTAATTCATTTATAACTCATTTTATTCACGAATTATTTTTGTGCCTTTAATTTTCTTCTTAATAGACATGATTAATAAAAATTGATTTATAACAATAACGACCAATAATAAAAGTGATCACTTTTTTGTTCCACTAAGTATACGATGCGCGAACTTACCCCCACTACGTCAAAACCTTGCCAAGTTACGTGCCGGATACTGTAACTATATGAAATACCTTCCGTAGCTAGCGATACGAAGACAGCGACATGTCGTCCGACTGCAGAACATTTGTTTAAAGAGTAGAGTAAATATACTGGAATGCAACATTGCCGTCTGCTGCTGACCACGTCTGCGGTTGAATTCATTACTACAGCTACATAATTTATGATGAGACGATGTCGCTGCGACATAACGCAGCGTTTTCGTCTGCTGCTGCTGTGTGCATTCGGGACCCAATTCGCACCTTAATTCAGCTCTTGTCAAGACCCTTGTTGCGATATGAAATATATATTTCTTTGGAGTATGAAATTTTATATTTTAATAATATCTTATTTGATTTCATGTATTTTTTTTTTCAGTCTTCTTGTGAACTTTCGTCACTGATTATCCGGTGCAATTTAGAGAACTTCCAAGTATGTGCTCAATGTTTGAATGGGATTACTAATGTTCTGGAAACTTCAAGACATAAAGGAGCCATAGAAGCAGCTGGTACTGCACTAGGTAAATCTATTTATAGGTATTTGGGAATCATAATTATGTGCACCTTTGATGTCTAAAGGTGATGTGCATCTATAACAATCATATCTTTAAGTAACAAGAATTGGACCAGTTGATTAACCCAGAAGAATCTAATTAAATACACATAAAATTTATTTTATGATATTTAAATACTTTATTGGATCTTTTTCAGGCAATTCAATAAAATATCTGACATCACAGCCAAAAAATTACGATGTATCAAAATTACCACTTCAAATTACACTATGATATTTAAATACTTTATTGGATCTTTTTCAGGCAATTCAATAAAATATCTGACATCACAGCCAAAAAATTACGATGCATCAAAATTACCACTTCAGTTATTAGAAAAAAAGTTACAGGAGTGGATTTCTCCACAAGAACATAATAGAACAGCATCTATTACTCGAAGAGGGGCAGGATTATCTATTATGATACACAAGATCGTAGCCAACGATATGCAGAAAGGCAAGGTATGATATCCTAAGTTTTAGTCAACAATCATAATATTGACTTCAAACTCAAATGTTTCTGTAAACTGTCAAACATCCAAGTATAGTAGTACTATTTAAATTATGCGCTTCGGCTATATTTTTCAAGCATTGGAAATCTGAATGTATTTTCAAGATGTCTATATAGAGTTGTAATTACATAATAAATCATTTCTCTCAAATTTAGATTAGGTCAGACAATTAAAAAAAAAAGTATAAAGTGTAAAGCCGATGCGCATAATTTAAATAGGAGTACTGTACAAGTTATTAGATTATGATTAATATGCAGTGTTTTTATTTTTACAGCCTCTATTCCATCACGTCATGAAAATATTACTTTCAGCTTGTAAATGTGATATAAATGATTCGATTTCTGGAAACGAAAAGGACTTACCTAAAGCCATTTACATCCATTTTTTGACAAAAATTGTTATGGACAGCAGTTTGTCATCTGATACTATGTTTTATGCTACAGCATTAGCGGAAATAGTTTTTGAAAATCTTACTGATACTCATTGGCAAATAAGGTAATTAAAGAGCAGTGCTTTCCAATTTTTTCCTAAGTTTTTGCAGCTTATGTAGGTACAATGTTTAACACCATCATATTATTTTTGATAAAGTAATCAAACTCTTTCAAACTTCCACTGAGGGATGCTCGAGACTTATTAGCTTAAGATCCTGGAAGTGGACGATTTCAATGAATTAAGAAAGCAAGAAGCTTGCTTAAAGCGTTTAAATCCCAAAACTAGTAATATCCGAACCATCCATATAATAGACTACAGATAACGTAATTTATAGACTACAGATAATCCAAGATTCTGAAAATAGTATCTAAATGCACTATAACGTCTATGGTGTCTAGGAATTAGTTGTCTCTTACCATCAAAAGCGACGCCTGCTTGTGCGCTATTTTATAACGTGAAAAATAAGTACCTATTTTAATCGTAGTTTTTATTTAGTCCGTCGCCAAGTTTTGTAATGCAACCATATCAAGAACATTTGATTTTTTGACATAATGAATTTTAATAATGAAAAAATTCACATTAAACTACACAGAATGTGTGATTGAAAGGTTGAAGTTTTTATTTCATTTATATACTTTATAGTATTTAGTAACTGTATATTATTTTGTATTTTAGAAATGCAGCACTTCAACTTTATGGAGCATTAGTTCCAAAACTGATTGGTCAGAAGAAAGCTTCAGATATGAGTGAAGAAACTGCTGCTACAGTAGCATGTGATGAATTGAGAACACATTTTTCTAAATTATGGATATATATTGCACAAACAGTCAAGAAAACTGGTGATGATATACAATCTCATTCAAATCTAGTGCCAATATTAAATATTTTAGCCAATTTCGCAAAAAGATATAACTTTTCAAACGATCATGATAAAAATGTAGAATTGCTAACAAAATCTCTGATAAGATTTCTTGGAAGCAAGCTACATATTGTAAGGAGGCTTACAGCGAAAGCTATCACTAATTTGAATTCTGTAAAAATTTTAGATGTTGTCAACTTTAAAGAAAACATGCCAGAAAATCTACTTCATGGCGTTTTGTTGCTGATAAAGTGTAGTCATAATGTAGAATTTAATGAAAAACATTTAGATATTGTTACAAAATTAATTGACACACGAACAAAACATTCATATTTATCTAGACTTCTTTCAGAAAAAATACTAGGGACAAAATATACAAATACATTGCAAATTTTAGAGGAAACAGTTAACACTTTAGACAGAAATAGGTATGAACCTGGAATATTTCTTTGGGCAAATGCAAGGATTGAAAAAGTCATAAAAGAGGTATGTTGGAATGACATGGCTGAAATTCTTAAACTGCTTTTAAAATTTGACAATATAGAACAACACTTAGCTATACTATGCGAAAGAATTAAAAATGATAAAACCATAACACACGAAACATCAAAAGATATTATACAAATATTGTTCCAAAATATGCATAATAAGTATGTTATTTGTGCAGTTTGGCAGACTTTATACCAAATATCATTGCAATATTCGATGAAAGAGTACATTAATAACTTTTTGGATATGTTTAATAAGTGTGATGATTTATACAGAAATAGATATTTAATTCCATTGGTAGCAAGAGAGCTAGCAAAAAGTGCAAATAATCAGAATTTACTATCAGTATGTAAAGTTATAAACAAATTAAGTAACCCAGAAAGCACTGACGTGGATTTAAGACAAATATCTGTTATTGCAAATAATGAACTTGCTAATGAGTTTTCAAACTTAACTGATGAAGTTAAAATACATGCAGCTGAAACGACAGTAATACTTTTGCAAGACGAGGATGAAGATATCAGAAACACTTCTGTAGATTTTTATAAACTTGTAATGTGCAGAAACGAGACATACCACCCGTATATTTGCCTCAACAAAATATTAGATATTACATTTATGAAATATGTTTTTAAAGATTACCATTCCAGTGTGAAAACCATTTGTAATGATTTGTTAAAATTTACAAATCTCTTAAAATTGCAAAGTAGTGACGAATTTAATCCTTTTGCAAATAACTCAAAAAACATATACTTGGAGGTTAATTTATTAGAAGACCTTACACATAGTTTATTAAAAGAAAATGAAAAGCACACATGTATTTCATAAATAATGAAACCTATTAAAAGTATAGATGTATAATGCTTAATTTTTTATAAATGGTGCATTTGAAGCTAGTTTTTTATAATAATTTAAAACATTCGTAAAATGTGATAGCTAGCTGTTGCCGCGGAGTTGCCCGCGTGGTTAATGGTCCCTCCGGAACATTTTGTTGGGATAAAATCTATCCAAGTTACCCTTTATGTGTGTGCCCAATTTCATTACAATCAGTTTAGCAGTTTTTGCGTGAAGGAGTAAAAAACATGCAAACTTTCGCATTTACAATATTTATAGGAATTGTAATTTGCACACACATTGTATTTTAGTTTAAATGCAGCTCAATCAGTACCCCTTAATCATTAGGGAAGTTCCATTCTATTTTCCCAAGTCTTCATATAATACATATGTATTTATTTTAAAATAAATTCTCTTTTGTATTCTCCTTAGTCACACTAGACCTTGACCAATTTTTTTAATGTTTAAAACCCTTTTGTAATGACCTCCACATTGATCATAAAAGTAAATCATACAAGTGTAAATCAACATTTTTATATACTACCACTGGATTGTAATGAAACCCTTGTGAAAATTTCAGAAAAATTAATGAAAATCCATTGATTACACTTTTTATGTTTTTTCTTTCACAGTATGTATTTTAAAAAATGTTAACAACTGCATCTATTGATGAAAGAATTGAAAAATATTAATGTTAAAATTTGGTTGTCATATATTTTTATTAAATTTAAAAAATACTTAGTCTGGCCATAAATACTGTTACACTTAAAAATAAAAAAATATTACATTTGAATTTCGAATCTGTCATTTTTATACGATTGTTCATTGTGTTTT
>NJDD01003466.1:96276-117728 GCA_002245505.1 Calephelis nemesis
CCGTAACATTAAACATAAATGAAAAGGGTTGCCAACTTAAAAGTGTAAAATCGAGAGAATTTCCATGTATACTGTGAAATCGTAGAAAAATCGTTATATTTCGGTATTTCGGTAGAACAGAGCCCATATCGGTAGAAATACCGAAAAATCGGTAGGTTCGAGACCACTGTTGCGAAGTCAATTTTGACAGTTAACACTTGAGTCTTGTCATTGTTTTTTTTAGGTTATTTGCCCCTTTCTGGATCCGGCTAAGACCTTTCGGCCATGCTGCCAAGACTTCCGTAATAATAAATTCTTTTTCGTATTAAAATTTTAGTCATTTCTTCAGTTTTCTGAACATCTGAACATACTGTCTTCCCCTTTTAAAAGTCATTTCCTTTACTAATACAAAGGTTATTTGAGTCCTTCAATACGTCTTTAGTTTTAATTTCTTGAAGTTTGTTATGTTTCTCCGTTAATTTGTTTTATAGTACGTCACATCCTTGAATTACGATTATTTTCACACAAATTATAAAACCAAAATTCTGAACACCAAAATCATCTTCTTTCATGATGGCGCCAAAACTTCTCCGTCAGTGCATAAAGTATTTTTATTATTATTATTTTTACTTTTATACTTTATACTAGTCTTATATTATGTAATAAACCCATATCTTAATATTTCATGTCTTTTTCCCGTTTCGTCTTCAATTTTCTTTCTTGTTCAGGCCTCTGCCCCTTCTGTCGTGATAAAACACTACAATAGTCTTTCATTACTACAGTTTATTTACTAAATCACATTTACACACACCTAAGTAATATTTACACTTTAATTAATTTACAAATTATACATTTTTACACTAGATTACACATTTTTAGCTTAGAGATTGGAGGGAACCCTCGAAAAGCGCGCCTTCCCCCTCCGACCGTTCCCGCCAACCTCTTATTGTTTTTTTTAAAGTAATTTTGCCCCTTTCTGGGGCCGGCTAAGACCTTTAGGCCATGCTGCCACGTCTTCCATATTAATTATTTCGTCATTAGTCACATGTCTTTCGTTAATTATTCTTACACAGTCATTAGTTACTATTTACAAAGTCACGTCAGGCTCTTGAGTAAAACGGTGGTAACTTTACACAAGCACGCTTTGGGAAATTTGGCGGCAGCGAGGAAATTCACGATATACTAATTTCTTCATGATTATTTCATTTGTGCACGTTCACTGAACAAAACTAAACTAATTCCCACCTAAATTAACTACTTTCATTCAATATAAACACGAAATTCAATAATTATGGAAAAATACGATCATCTTCATTCACGATGGCGCCAAAACTCAACCAAAACTCTCTTATTGTTTTTTAACTTGTTCCGTTATGAGATAGGCTAAGACATGTAATACAGCCACGTCTTCTGTTAAAAAATTCTAGTAAAATCTCTTTCTTGTTACGTTTGTAATTTATCTTTAATTTACTTCTTTAGTTTTTGTATATTGTAGTCTCAAGTCGCTATGGAGGTTCGATTTTCATACTAATTGATTTTACCGACCCATGGAAGTCCAGGGCTTGAAATGTCGGTATTTGGTGTACCGGTATATTTGGCCTTGGTGCGATACCGGTATCGGAGGAGTACCGGTACTAACAGTACTAACAGTACCGGTACTACGACCTATACCGGTACCTAGCGAGTACCGGTAAAAAACCGATGTATAATGATTAAGGTACCCGTTAAGTACAAGTGCGACGTTGCCAATTTTCGTTTTCATCTATCAGTGTAAGACGTACGGAGCGGCAACCCACTACGCCGCGAAGAGTTGAATTTTCGTATTCGAAGTTTCATTTTGTGTATCAATATTTGTAATCGACTTCGGATAAAAGTTGATTATGTTTTCACTTATTTTCAGTCAATGTGAAATTTTTGGATTGACATGTTACCTTAATTAGATATTGGTTTTTATACCGGTATTAATACCGGTACTCGCTAGGTACCGGTATCTGGACGATACCGGTATACGGAGTACCGGTACCCACTTTGGAACCGGTATCCAGGTACCGAAATGGAAAGAACCGCTAAATACCGGTAAAATATCGGTATTTTAGTACCGGTTTCAAGCCTTGTTAATGGAACCTAATAAAACCTAATTTTATATTTAAACAAAAAATGATATTTCATTTGATTTATTTAGGGTTTCCGTTGTAAACACAGGTTGTAGACAATGGTTTCATCTATCTGGACCGTAGATATAATACAAATTTAATAATAATTGGAAGATCGAAACAAAGTTTCCTCCAAGGTAATCTTTGTTGAAAGGTGTGTTTACGACCGCCTACACCGTCTTTGAAAATCTTTCAATAAAGCAGTGTAGTGATGTATTTCCTACTTATAAATTACTGTAAAAATAAAAGAAATATTATATCGACAGCACTTAATAATATCAGTGTAAAAAATAGTTTTACTTCGTTTACTTGGTAATAAATATATAAAAATTTATAATCATATTCTTAGTTAATAGAAGAGTTACATAGCTGGTCACTTTATATTTTTTAATTAAATATTAACACGAAATCCACAGCGCGAACAAATATATATGGCATAGTTTATTAATCCGCCAATTTATAGATTTACACTATATAAACTATGCAAATGCAAAAAGTAAAATTTTGCACCTTATGTAGAACTCCGATTGCTCAAATTGCAAATGGTCTTTTATACTCAGTGGACTCGGACCAACACTTGATAATTTTACTGAAATCAAATTCCTTACTGTACATAAAATTATTATTCTGTCAACTTAAGAAGTCCACGTGTGATCCGGGTCCTCTTTATAGACTAAACGTAGAGTAGAACATCGACCTGCCTGGCTGCTCGTAATAGGCGAGCAAACTCTAAACGGGTCTTTAACAACAAGACCACTGGTGATAGAGTGTATTGCAACAACTTATTCTGGTAGGAATAGGTAAGGTGGTGGATCCCTTCACTGTCTATTCCTGCCTCCAAAATAACATTGTCATGATCCAGTCCGAGGGTAACGCACCATCGTTAAAGAAGATGGTCGTAATTTTACGTAATTAAT
This sequence comes from Calephelis nemesis, assembly GCA_002245505.1. Taxonomy (NCBI): domain Eukaryota; kingdom Metazoa; phylum Arthropoda; class Insecta; order Lepidoptera; family Riodinidae; genus Calephelis; species Calephelis nemesis. The sequence continues at coordinate 99,326 of NJDD01003466.1, forward strand.
GAACTTCGTGTAATTATGAGTAATATTAGTTACTTTAAATTGCATTTCGTTCAGTTTTGTTCATTTAATGTGCACAAGCGAAATATTTACGAAGAAATTAGTGTTTCGTTTATTTTTGAGATTGAGTGAGGAGTCCACCACTTTACTTAAGACCTAAACGTGACATTTTGTAACGAGTTATGTCTATATTTTAAGAAATTGAAAAAGTGAATCGGGTATAAGTTAAAGAAAAAAAAATTCACTAATACGGAAGGCGTTTCTCTTTGCCGCCAAATTTCACAAAATGAGCTTAAGTAAGGAGGCCACCGCTTTACTCAAGGCCCTGACGTGACTTTGTAAATAGTGACGAATAATTAATACGGAAGACATGTGACTAATGACGAAATAATTAATACGGAAGGCATGGCAGCATGGCCTAAAGGTCTTAGCAGGCCCCAGAAAATGGCAAATTAACTTAAAAAAAAAATAAAAAATAATAATTTAAAAAGTCAAGTGTTTTGGCGCCATCGTAAATGAAGATAGTCATAGTTTTTTCATAATTATCGAGTTTAGTGTAAATTATGAGTAAAATTAGTTAATTTATGTAAGAATTAGTTTAATTTTGTTCAATGAAAGTGCACAAATGAAGTAATAATCGTGAAGAAATTAGTGTATTGTGAATTTCTTCGCTGCCGCCAAATCTCCCAAAGTAAGCATGTGTAAAGTGACCACCGCTTTACTCAAGACCCTGACGTGACTTTGTAAATAGTGACTAATGACTGTATAAGAATAATTAATACGGAAGACATGTGACTAATGACGAAATAATTAATATGGAAGACGTGGCAGCATGGTCTAAGTGTCTTAGCCGGCCCCAGAAAGGGGCAAAATTACTTAAAAAAAAATAAGAGGTAGGTGGGAACGGTCGGAGGGGGAAGGCGCGCTTTTCGAGGGTTCCCTCCAATCTCTAAGCTAAAAATGTGTAATCTAATGTAAAAATGTACAATTTGTAAATTAATTAAAGTGTAAATATAACTTGATTGTGTGTAAATGTGATTTAGTAAATAAACTATACTAGTGAAAGACTATTGTAGTGTTTTGTCACGACAGAAGAGGCAGAGGCCTGAACAAGAAAGAAAATTGAAGACGAAAGTAGAAAAAGACATGAAATATTAAGATATGGGTTTATTACATAATATAAGACTAGTAAAAAATAAAGAGGTAAAAAAAAAAATAAAAATACTTTTTGCACTATCGTAGAAGATTTGGCGCCAACATGAAAGAAAATGATTTCGGTGTTCAGAATTGTAGTTTTGAAATTTGTGTGAAAATAATCGTAATTCAAGGATGTGACGTACTATAAAACAAATTAACGGAGAAACAACATATAAACTTCAAGAAATTAAAACTAAAGACGTATTGAAGGGCTCAAATAACTTTTGTACCTATTAGTAAAGGAAATGACTTTTAAAAAGGGGAGACAATATGTTCTGAAACCGAAGAAATTAATTTAAAATTTTAATATAAAAAAGAATTTATTATTACGGAAGATTTGGCAGCATGGCCGAAAGGTCTTAGCCGGCTCTAGAAAGGGGCAAATTAAACTAAAAAAAAAACAGTTTTGGCGCCATCGTGAACGAAGATGGTCGTAATTTTTTCTCAATTATTGAATGTAAAAATAGTTAATTTAGGTCGGTATTAATTTTGATTTTGTTCAGTGAAAGTGCACAAATAAAATAATCATAAAGGAATAATTAGTGTATTGTGAATTTCTTCGCTGCCATCAAATTTCACAAAATGAGCTTGTGTGACCATCGCTTTACTCAAGAGTCTGACGTGACTTTGTAAATACTAAATAGTGAGTAGTGACTTATGACTGTATACGAATAATTAATAAGGAAGACATGCGACTAAGGACGAAATAATTTTTACGGAAGACGTGGCAGCATGGCCTAAAGGTCTTAGCCGGCCTCAGAAAGGGACAAATTAAATTAACTTGCGTAAATTGAAGTAGATTAAACTGTAGAGAGTTTTGGCGCCATCGTGAATGAAGATGGTCGTGTTTTTTCATAATTATTTAATTTTGAGTTTATATTGAGTGAAATTAGTTAATTTAGGTGGGAATTAGTGTAGTTTTGTTCAGTGAACGTGCACAAAGGAAATAATCATGAAGAAATTAGTGTATCGTGAATTTCCTCGCTGCCAGCAAATCTCCCAAAGTGTGCTTGTGTAAAGTTACCACCGCTTTACTCAAGAGCCTGACGTGACTTTGTAAATAGTGACTAATGACTGTGTAAGAATAATTAACGAAAGACATGTGACTAATGATGAAATAATTAATACGGAAGACATGGCAGCATGGCCTAAAGGTCTTAGCCGGCCCCCGAAAGGGGCAAATTAACTTAAAAAAAATATAATTTTAAGTAGAATTAAATTTGCTTGCGAATGTGTAAAATGTAAATGTAAAATGTAATGGGATATTCACAAGTAATAAAAATATAGGTTTCTAAGAAAAATATTATTTTGGGAAACCGAAAGTATTAAATGTATACCATCGATTACCTATCTACACATAATAAAAAATATTCTTAAAAGTTAATAACAGTAATTATATCTTGATAAAATGTATTACCTTGACTTGGTTCTTTGCATTTTGGATTGAGTTTGTTGATTTTTCCCCGCCTATGGGATAGATATATGTAATGATATATATAATGTTTTGCAATGTAAGTTCTTAGAAGCTCCTAAAAATGACTAAACGTGATAACAAAGGCTTTGAAGATAAATTTATGAAGGCTTTCAAATATTATAAATCTAACAACCCACAGCCTTCACTTGATAACGTTCTTTTTGCTGGAAACGTATGTGGAGTCCAGGTTTGTAATAATACACTAATGTTTGTTCTCCCTCTCTTTCCTGTCCGGTCTGGTTTTTTTTTTGTTCCGGTTGTAAGTAGGGTCCCCCTTTTTTAATTTTGTTTCGTAATTAACTAAAAAGTATGATATAAGCACTGTGAAGGCTTAGAAATTTGATATTATTAAATACCACTCTGAATTTATTAATTAATTAGGTAGGTACTTTATTTTGACTGGTATAAAGTATGTTATTTATTGCCATACAGACAGTAATCATGACTTAGTGTTTTTATACTTAAAAGCAAATGTTATATATGGATTTTCGTATTTCCCTGTTTTGGTCTTAATCTTCTATGCAGAATAGGCCGTGTGACATCTTGCCTGGCAGCTCAAAAGAAGCAAGATAAGTCAAAATGGGTTAATATCAACAAGACTACTGATGCCAGAGTGTTATGCACCAAAATAGACAGGTGGGTGGATCCACACCCGGTCAAGTTGGTGCAACACTGTGTGTGTGCCTTATATTCCTGTCACCAGTATTAAATTGGTCAGTTAATGACAGTGTCATGTTCTGGTCGTAAGGGTAAGGCAACTGGTAGACTTCTACGTTAGAGCTAACACCTCCGCTACAGGATAGCAACATACCTTCATATTTTATATAACATCTATGATGCATTTAGGCTATGGTTATGTCTTATCATCATGGGAACCGAGTATTTGTTGTTTTTTGCTATTAAAAAAATTAGTACATGTCACTTTTAAATACTAAAGTTGTCCGTTATTATTTGCCAAGTTAAGGTTCTGGTTAACTAATTTTTACTGGCTACTTTATCATCTAAAACAATGTGACAATGGCATGCCATATCTTTCTGTTACTCTGTTTTCTGACAATATGTAATAAAAAATTTTCATTTATTTGTTTTCAGAGAGTTGAGTTTAAAAGTAATATTGATTGCTCATACTTTGACATATTGGGCTTACAAAATCCAGCAGACTGGAAAGTTTTATCATTTGACAGTCATCCCGGATTGATTTTGATTAGTAATCCATTTACAAGCTTAGGACAGAGGTATTGGATAAGGAAATGTCTAGAAGAGTATACGAAGAAACCAAATAAAAGTAATATTGACATAGAAAGACATCTAGATGATTGGTGGACAGAATGCTATAAGGATGACCAGTATAATGAAAAGTTGATAAAGAAAATGAGATGGACTACTTTGGGATATCATCACAATTGGGATACTAAAGTAAAATGAAAACAGTATATCTTTGTGTTATGACAAGATGGCTTGGAAGTTAAGATGGCAGATTTGCCATAGCTTACCTTTGAACAGCTGGTAAGATGTGCCTGTTGCCTATAGATGCAATATACATGAATAAATATAAGAACAGCTGTAGGGTTACTCTTGAAGCTCGATTCATGCAATATTGGAAATTGGAATCAAATATGTCATTTTAGGTACTCTTAAACACAATACTGGTGAAGTATTGACATTTAATTAATAGTAAACAATAAATTATTTTATTGGATTCATTGTATTTATTTGGAACTTAATGTTAACAATCCCCTAGTGCTGTTTTCAAAAGAACCTAAAATTGCAAAAACCATATATAAATATATATAACCATATATATATAAAAACCAATTTGCATGATAATGAGATTCAAGAGTAACACTACAGTTTTCAGTACATAAGTGTAGTATCAGATTATTTTATTAAATCTAGTGTTGTATAAATTATATATTTTTCTAAACTTTTTAGTATTGAGTTGATAACACAGTATCCTTTGTGTTTGAGTCTAGTTAGTCTTTTTGAGTATGCAATTTTTAAGTTTATTTATTTATATTATTTATATTTATTGAAAGCAAAAAATCCATGTCTACAGGAACCAAAGACATTAATTGTGTTTTTCCAAACTAATACTGTTTTTGCAATTAGCTGTTAAGCCTACATAGCTTGTATGTAGGCTTAACAGCTAATTGCAAAAAGGCACATATGATTGGTAAAATGCACTGTGATCTTGCAGAAGAGCAAGTGGTCTTGCCATTCTAGATGAGTCCAGGACAAGACTAAAGTGCAGTGGCAACCTAGCTTATTTGACTGCAATAGTGTGATAATCTTACAATTTTAATCAACAGGTATTTTTTCACAATTTCTTTATATAGTGTTGGTAGGAAAACAAGCATATGAATTTCTTGATGGAAAGAATTTAATGCTGTTGACACTGCATTAGCAACCTTTAGTTAGGCCTTGGACCTTACCCTAAGAAACAAAAAACGTCAAGGCCATGCACTGACCTTATGGCGGCAGGAATAAGTAAGACTGGTAGTACCATTCCAAGCAAGTCACTGCAAAACTCTACCACTTACTCAAATGTCACGGTCTTAGTTACAGCAAACCTGTGCCTGTCTTTTACTACTTGGCAGGAAGACTGATGGTCTATTCTGCAAAGTACCAAAACGGGGTAATAAAACCACCCTACTAGCTACTAGCTGTCGATGGGGTTGTTACATTCCTACAAATAATTTTATTTATATTATTTCAGGTGTATAGTGAAGAAAATAGAGATGCCATGCCCACTGAATTGTCCGAGTTATGTGATGCAGTGTCGGGGACACTTGGATTTCAAAACTTCAGAGCAGAAGCGGCTATTGTAAATTACTATCACATGGGATCAACTTTGTCAGCACACACAGATCACTCGGAAGTTAATTTAGATGCCCCATTGTTTTCCTTTAGGTGGGAACTCAATTTTAGATTTTTTTAATACAGGAATAAATATAATTGGAAAGTAAAACAACCAAGGGTCGGGTACAACTGCCATGTCCAACTGGTTGTGTTACGGGTTTATTTGTATCCTTGGTCCAACTAGCTTTACCATCAGGGAGATTAATTACTCATGGTACACCTTGAAAAGTAGTTTAATTGGTTGTACTGGTGGGAAATTCATATACATACACTAACTGCAATATGAATTAAAAGGATATTGTCTAATAATATCTGACTTGCAATCTCATTTCATAGTTTTAACCAACTCCATAAAAAGGAGAGGTTCTCAGTTCGGTTATATGTTTGTTACGCGATCACCATCGCGATGAATCATCAATCTGTGTATTATTGATCGAGTATCCAATAACGAACAAATTTTGATGGTTCTTTTTTCGAAAGGCAGAACTACTTTTATCAAGTTACGACAAGTAGTTTGTGAGTTATACCTACTTAATAATGCATGAATTATTTTTGATAATGTCGTCGGGTAACGTTAAAATGCATTAAATAACTAAGTATAATTCTAAAAACACAAGACGGAGGCGTAGCTCTTAACCTACCTTTCGAAAAGGGAATTATTAAACCGCGACGTCTTAATAAAATGTAAATGACTTAATTTGCAATTTTACATCAACTAAATTATAAATTGAATAATATTGTATTTAAGTATGGATATAATTAAAAGGATTGCATACATGCTCGGAGAATGGTAGGTTAGCCACCTGTCTCATTCTGGATTTTAGTGTCTTCAGTTAGTCGTTGTGCTGCACCTCTGCCTATCATTTCGGGGATACGGGCGTTAGGATACTTGGTTATGTTGTATGTTGCTATTATAACGTTAAAGTATTTTCTATTTGAATAAACTAAAATACATAAAGTAGGTTATTAAAGTTATATAACACGCAACACGCATGAAGTCGTATAATATGCACGTACTAATGTACGTACACACGCACGTACGCTCACTATATTATTGTAGATTTGGAGATTTATATAATTTATTTTAGTATCTATTATAACTTATATGTGTTAGATAACACTTATAACAACCAATAAATTTGGGCTTTAGCTTTAATTTGTATGATTTGTCCAAGTTTTTTTTTAATTGTGCTTGTTTATCACTTATAATTTCCCTTTAGGTTAATGTAATTCCATAAATGAATGTAAGTTAAAATGATACTCCCAAGTTTCAGTTAATTTATCTTTCAATCAAATATAATTTTTTTAACTAGTGGGAAATGTTTCAGTTTTGGCCAATCTGCAATTTTCCTGATTGGAGGACAAGATAAAGCAACGGAACCAACTCCTATAATGCTGAAAAGTGGAGATATAGTGGTTATGTCAAAGGAAGCTAGGCTTTGTTATCATGCTGTGCCTAAAATTATACACGAATCTTCAGAACCCTGGAAGAGTGAAGGCGCCAAAGTTACAAATAGTAATGTCAATTTAAAGTATTGTGATGTTGATAAACTTGTATTTGACATGAATAGAAATATAAACAATGATGATTGGAACATATTCTATAAATATGTATCACATTCTAGAATAAATATTAACGTCAGACAAGTATTAAATGAAAATCAAAAAACATTGAATAAAAATGTTTATTAAGTATTGTTAAATATTTATTAAAGTTTTTTACTCTTCTTTTATTTCTTGCTATTGTATTTTTATTTGCTGTCTTGTGAGTGGATTTTTAATGCGGCTGTTGTGTTATTACTGTAATTTGAACAAAAACACATTAACCAATTTTTCAGTCTAAACACATAAAAAATATAAAAAAAAACATGAAGGTATAGTCGAACCCAGGACCAAATGAAGTCAAGCATCGGGCCGTTAAACCAGAGGCGATTAAATGAAAAAAAATAATGGCTGGGAATGAAATAAGTTTACCGGTTACCCTAACCTTCAAATCGGACAATAAACTTGATTTATGGCACTCACATGGTGGCAAGCAAGAATTTATTTTAACGCATTCGGTATGAATCTAGTGGCCATACTAGTGGCTTAAATACAGCTAAACTAATGATTTTATTAACTTGAAATAGTTTTTATCCTCACAGTGATGGTTTAAGGTTACATTTTTTGAATTGCCTGAATATAATTTTAATTAAAACTTGTAAATGGTGCGTTGCCAACCATCATTTTGGATGTCATGTTAAGAATTTTCACGTAAATAAAATCTTCGTTCACCCAGCTCTGCAAACCGGAACAAGATATTGAAGTTGTAGCGACTGGAATAGGGACGTAAGGCGCTGGTATTAGTCGGGACAAGACGCCGTAATACGATAGAGTATTTTTTTAACCACGGTCTAAAGATACTATAAATCCCAGTGCAACCCTGTGTTGTGGCAGTGGTGTCAGGCCAATTGTGCAAGTCCACCAGCTACCCTACTCTTCGGACTGGAAAATGACAAGTCATTATGAAGGCAGGAATAGGCAAGACGGAGGATCTCTACTCAGGCAAATTTCTGCACAGCACTCGACTGCCAGTGGTCTTGATGGTAGTGACATTTACACCTGTGCACGCTTCTTACAAGTGAGGCAGATCGTCTATTCGACTCAGCGGAACCGGACTAAAACGGAAAAAAATTATAAAAGGAGCAAATATTGCAGTTATCGAAGATTTGGCATTTGTGAGATAAACATAAATGGCTGTAATATCAGGATGCTGTTGACTAATATGTACTCATTTCACCAGTTCACAATTTGCTTACTTTCTAGTTTCTTGCGAGATAAAATAGTGAACAAGAAATCCCTCCCACAATCGAGGCCGGGAGGGCAACCACACTAGAGACTGCGAAATTTTTTTTTTGAATTCTAACTAGACACTAGTGAACATCTTTTTCTTTGATATTGTTTTTATTGTTTTACCTTTACCTACTGCAGTTTGTACAAACATGATTGTGTTTTTCTTAAATGTTAATAGTAAACACTCGACTGATTTTTTAAAATTTTAATTGGGTCCTTCAGACCTCTAAATTTTGCCCTGCTTGGCCTATAATCAATGTATGTTCCGTGTTCTGTGGCCGGGGTTTTAGGCCTAATGTGCAAGTCAACTACCTACCCTACCCTCCTCCTCCTCCAGGGTACTCTCCGGACAGGAACTGGACAATGCCAATCACACTAATGTTGGCAAGATTATGTTAGGCGGTAGATCCCTGGGCGAGATGCTAAACATCGCTCTACCGTGGTCTTGACTCTTATTAATAATAACCCATCTAACCCATGCTCTTTATGTACGAGCTGAATTACAGATACAGTGAGGCAGATCGTCTATACATACCTGGATCAACACGAAGAAAAACGGGAAGTTATATCGATTTGTTTAGAAATATTATTAAAATGCGTAGGTATAGTAGATAATGAACCTTGATTAGAAGTTGGAGGTAGAAAATCGTGGCTACTCTTCTGAAGGTCACACAAGCCCCAGAAGCATTTCACGTAACTTTCACCATAGCATTCGAAGTCGTCGTCAGCTTTGAAATTGGCCAGACGACGTAGAGTTGGTTGGAAGCATTCTCTACACTTCAGCTTTAACTTTTCTATGTACATTTTGAATTTTGATTCCTAAATGTCGTAATTTTAAGGTATTTTGTGAATTTTATTTACTTTTGGCACTTAAATTTAAAAGCCAAATTTGAGCTAAATGTTCTTATGACATATTGAAGTTTTCTGGTAGGATTAGTTTAATGACAACTGAACGAAAAAGGTTAAAGCTTCTAATTTTCACCAAGTCGGTCTAATTATTAATATTGAAACTTGGGATTTTCGAATCTTGTGCCAAGCAAGGGTCCACCTTCTCCAGCTGTGACGATCTACCACACATGAATATAAACAAAAAAAACTAATCAGAATCAGAGAAAAAACATTACTTACGTGGAAAAGGGGTACTTGTGCGCGTCGACATTTTTATGAACTTCCACCGGATCGGAATCGCGGCCACGCACTCAGTAAAGTTTAATTAAAACAAAAATAATTATTTATTTAAATTCAAAAATATAATAAAGTGTGGTAACATGAATCAACCAAAGGTCTCTCTGTATTTATTGAGCATGGTGTACTTACCTAATATCCATAGATTTAGAATGTACTCCTAAATATATGGGTGTACCTACCTAAACTACAATTATATCTAGGTATAGCTTCGGCTATAGACATACAACCAATATTAATAACCTATCTACAGATACAGCTAGGCCTTCTAGAGTTTTGTTGCTAAGATATTTTTGTTAGGTAATTATCGAAAAATAACAGCGGTTACCTACCTGGCAACCGATCAAAACAGCACGATCTCTAATTTTAGATAGGTTATTAATATTGGCCGATACTTGTTATAGACTTACTACTGGAGGTTACACTAGCTCTCAATAAGGGCTAGTCGTGGGTGCTCTGGTTGTGCCTACCTTTTCGGGGATATGGGCGTGAAGATACCGCTATCACTGTGTTCAAGAGTACCTAAAATGATTTGTCCGACTCCAATTTCCAACCTGCATGAAATCGAAAGTAACCCCCACTGTTCTTCTTGAGTAACGTATAAAATTTTATCGACGTCAGCATCGACGTGTCGTCGAAATATATAAAAATGTACTACGCATTATTAAGGAGGTAGGTATAACTTACAAGTCACTTGTCTGATCTTAATAAAATGTCTGTCGGACCATCTTGGAATTATAACCTCGCTTTCGAAAAAATACCCATTAATACCTGTTCATTATGGGGCGAGTAATCGCGTGAGAAATATACTTACATAAAAACAACTTACAGTCGCATTGAGGACTTCCTTCTTATTTTAGAAAGCGGGATTAACACTGGAGTCAATTTTATCTCAGGTCAGACAAGGGCTTGAGTGATTAAAATGGAGACTTTATAAAAATATAAAATGGTGACTAAAAAATGGCGACTGTATAAAATATAAAATGGCGACTTTACAAAATAACGAAAATACATTTCTATCTTGGCTCAATTTTAATAGGCACACGTACAAGTTCCATTTGTATCGGGTAGGCAGTAGGCATCCATTCGACGCTGCAATCAGCAGTTAGCTTTATATCTCCGATCCAACCCTTTCAATACAATGCGAGGCATTGTCGTCAATGCGGCACGACTTCGCTATTTCCTCGATGGAAAGCTATTTAACGATTCAATTGAAAAAAAGATAAGTTCATAAGATTGGCACATATCATTCTGTAATTTACGAGTGCACTTAATTGCATCTAGTGACATAACCTAGGTATATACATTTTGATAAATATTAAAAAAAAACAAATTTAGAGTAGAGGAAATTTCTTCACTCCTTATCCGTGGTAATACCGGTTGTGCAACGGGGATGTTTCACACACATTCAATCTGGAAGTGAAATACTTATATCACATGAAAAAAATCATACAATACAAAGTACTAGGATTAACGAAATAACTATTGGAATGATAAGTGTCTTTGGTCTGTGGTGTCGTGTGTGTGGTTTGGTCGCCTTTGTGGTCTAGCGGTCCGGGTGTTGGACTTGACTGCATGAGGTCTCGGGTTCGAATCCCGGGTCGGCCAACAAAAAGGAAATTGGATTTTTCCAATTTTCTAAGAAAAAAAAAATGTTGGTCGGGATTGGAAATGTGCCCGGTTGCCACCTATCACATTGTGGGACTTATGCCCGATTTCACCAAGAGCCCCTATACTTTAGGGGACCTTTTAACGTTACTTATGGGACTGTTTCCATATAAAACTGTCCCCTAAAATACGTTAAAAGTCCCCTAAAATATAGGGGCTCTTGGTGAAATCGGGCATTAGTGTTTTCGGCTAGACGTGGGTGCTCTGGTTGTGCCTCTGCCTACCTCTTCGGGGATATGGGCGTGAAGATACTTTTTTTAAAGTGTCTTTGGCAAAAAAAATCACGACACTCTAAAATTATCCGAGTTTTGAAAAAGAGTACAGTTACGCTACGAGATTAGGTACTACATGTAGTAAATTAAGTGCTAAAAGAAAAACTAAATATATTAAATACGATGACACAATAAGACGCATTCAAATGCAACTGATAAAGAAATGACATTGGAGCTTGCACTTGAATAGTTAGGTATATGGATAATTATATTATACAGTTAAAAATAAAAATTTGTACAGTTAAGTCTTTCCAACAGAAGCACAGTACTAGTCAATCGGTTGTATTAAAAATATATAAGTACTCTAATTTATTGATAAAATTTTAGATAGCACTATTAAAGATATATGTATGTAATAATTTCAGCAAATATTTTTTGAGTTAACAAAAAACATGATTGAATTTTGAATTTTGTGGCCATTGTCTACCATACGTAATACACATGTACCTATTAAAATTTTATTTTGGATTATTGTAAATTTGGAAGGTATTTGAGGCGTAAGCATGCACTTACTTATATTTATCTATTTTATTCGTAACACCATACAAACTACCTACTACTACCACCATACTACTACTACCTACCTACTACCAATTTGCTAGTTTCTGACTTTCACAAGAAACCTATTCTTAGACCCTACGCTTTTATAAATTAGTGAAGGCTTTCTTTTGTTCTACAAGCACTGTTGTTTATAATCCTAAAATTAAAAATCTCCAACTACTGTCATACCATCAATAGTCTAAGCTACCTATGTAAATTAGCTAAAAACCATCTCGATCGACGGCAAACAAAAAAAATCGCTTTGGAATCAATTTATCTGTTCAAAAGTTATGACGCCATAGACACACACTCAAAGAGGCATGTAACACTCAAAGTAGCCCTCTTTTCCGTCAGGGGTTGAAACCGTGAATTTTATGAAAGTTATATCTACAAAAAGTAGAATATGTTTCCTCAGCTAGACTCTTTGATAGTTCGTACACCCAGAACCAAGTTACCTACTACTAACTTATTTAAGAATAGGAAATTAACTATACTATTATTGTACTAGGCAGCGACTCACCCGGATTGGTACCACATCCTTGCCTATTCCTGCCGCCATAACGTCATGACGTGTTCCGGTTCGGAGGGTAAGGTAGCCGGTAAACTTACTTTTGCTCGAGGCCTAACATCCCGGCCTCGGGTTGCAACGCACCACCTTTGGTGTCTCTAGGAGGCGAGAATTTCTTACCATCAGGAAAACCGTCTACTTCCAATGTCATAAAATAAAAAAATAAGATGGAAATAATTATTTTATATTAGACTACTCAGTTGTTGTTCTTGTGAAGCGTCTATATACATAATTCTAAAATCTACCACTGGATTGAAACGGGTTCTAATCTACCACTGAAAATATACGGCAAAAAAATTACGGGGTTGTCTGCTTATGTTTTACATTCAATTTCTTGAGAGATCAATAAAAGGAGCAGTTAACCGCAACGTTTCAATTAAAAGTATAAGATTAAAAACTTTCAGCTTTGTAAAATGACTCAGCCCAAGGTTTAGTTGGAAGCCATTAAAAATATCTCGATTTCCTTTGTGTTAGGTATATAGGCACGGTAGCTTATTCTCTAAAAGGCAACCTTAATCTTTCCTAAATCATAGCCGATTTTAATTTCATCCAAATATGTGTAATCCTCCACAATTTATTGCTTTCCTTGAAATAGACAATCAACTTAACCCTAAAACTGCTAACGAGGTCTATTTTAAGGGGGCTGTAATAAGAGCGACTTATCGGGGTGTGAGTACAATGCTAGGCAAATTGAGTTAGGTAGACATTGTCGTCAACAAGCGGTGCAATTTGCGAGCATGTCAGACTCTCGCCTCAAACGATTAGATTCGAACAAGTATACTGTCATACGCAGAAGGATTGAATAGAATGGTTCTATGGATGGGATGAATGGGGATTGACAGATTGAGTACGAGTACCTAACTCTAGGTAAATGTAAAAAGTAAACTCACGGCAGCTATACAAACTCTAATTGATAACTAACCGCCTTACTCCAAAAAAAAAATTGAATAAATGTTTTACTAAACACAATCTAAAATTGGATTCTCAACCAATGGCTTACTATTACGTCATTCATGTGTAACAAGGTGGCCCGCATTTTGACCTTTTTAACCGAATAACGAATAGGAGGATATTCTTCATTCGATTGTATGTTTATTACGCGATTAGGCAGCGAATATTTAACGGATTTCGAGGGTTCTTTTATATTAAGATTGTTCATAATTCCGAGGTGCTCCCATTTATCATGATCCGTCTAATGATCTAATCTGTGAGTTATGTTTAATTAATACTTAGTGCATAATATTTTTTTCACCTATACGAACTCGTCATAAAATAAGTGAAAAATGTATGCATTATTAAGTTTAACTCAAAAACTACTAGTAGAATGTTGATAAAATTTATGTACGACCATTTCGAAATTATGTACTATTCTTCGAAAAGATAATCAAACCGCAACGTGGTACCTAATGAAATAGTTGCAGTCGGGTTTTGCAGGTTTACTGCGCTTGATATTGCATAGTCTCAAAATGTAGGTACATCCATTCCAAGCTCATGGATTATTTAATTTGTTTATTTTTTAAATTTAAAAAATACATTTTTTTCTTTTTTTTTGTCCTACCTGGTAATCAAATCCGGGACTTCATCAAGTCGAACCAAACACCGGACCACAAATACGATATCATAACAAAACTACATTTTCAACGGTTTAATATCATTGTCATGTTATTAACGCATTTACGTGAAGTCGGGACTTCCCTAAACGGTCAAACAGACAAGAGAATTAAATTATTTGTCAATCAATACTAGTAAATATGACAATTACTATAAATAAGCCGGAAATTCGGCAACCACTAGTAATAGATATTTCAATAACTGTCATATTGTGGTTAAGCCTTTTGTATGTTAAAATTTCATCGGTAACATTTTGCAGGCCAGCAAAAAGCTGCGTCTTGTCTTATTGACATTAAATAGCCGATATAAATTCCGGTGCGGATTACAAAATTTATTGGTTTCAAAATTAAAGGAGACCGATTTCAATGGTGACTGCTGACAGCCTTCGTTTATGGGTGAGATGAGGAGCAAAAAAGGCATTAATAAAACTCATTGAAAAAGTTCTCTATAACGAACCATTATATGGGACATTGAATAGACACAGATGAAAGGATCCGTGGTTTAATGGATGATATAGGTAATTGCAGGAGTTAGGCGCCATCTGCTTTTATTATTATATATTTTAGACGGAATCGGAGAGATATCATTCTGCTGTTTAATGCCTGGTCCATATATTCAAGAAACTAGTAGTTTTTGCTTACGAACTGTAGTTTTTCGTACGAGTAGTAATAAATCTAACAACGATCGTTCATTGCTATTGACAACTCAAAGCCTTTTGTGTAACTACTACTTCGTTCGCAACGCTTCGTTACTTATAATATTATATAGTTTATAAGTAACGGATTACGGGTCTTTGATTATAGGAACCGGGCTTTAGTATATTCGCCGGCGATCTTCCTAGATTCTCTATGCGTTACGGGTAGCCATTTGGCAGTAACTGGTGGTTTGTTTGTTTAGTAATAGTGAGATCCGAGAATGAGTGGGATTGAAAAAAAGTGTTGGTGTTAAAATGCGAAAAGGCATGCTCCGCTGGTTCGGTCATGTGGAAATAATGACAGATGAAAGATTGACAAAGCAGACATACAATGCGAATGTGGATGGATGTAGGTACCCAGGCAGACCAAGGTTGACATTCCACGATCAGATCACTCGGTTATTATCCAAGGATGGTTTCAAGAGTGTCCGAAACCGGCGTGTTTGTATAAAAAGGGTAATGAATGTGAAGGAAGCCAGACAGGTTTGTTAGGATCGTGAGGTCTGGCACTCCATACTCTCTGCCTACTCCGTAAGGGACTTGGCATGAAGATATGTATGTATGTTTGTTTGTATGTACAGGACATTTGTTTTTTTTTATGTGAGACGTCAGCGAGCAAGTACACGGCTCTCCTGTTGGTAATAGATAACCGTGGTTTTTAGAAACCATAGATATAAAACCAATATAAATAACCTATCTACTGATAGAGATACACCTAGTAGAGTTTTGTCACTAAGATATTTTGTTAATCATTGAAAATTAGCAGTCGTTACCTGACAATTGATAGCACTATCACTTATCTTAAAAAGATGTTTAATATCGACCGATAGATGCGTCGCTGTCCGGCAGCGGGAATAGGTTAGGCGGTGGTACAAATCCGGGTGAGTCGCTGCGAAACTCTAACACATAGTCAGATGTCACGGTGTTAAAGTATGTGTGTGTGTTATTTGTATGTTAAATTTTATTTTGGGTTGTATTTTTGTAGCAGGTAGGTATAGAAAGTAAAATACGCAAACGGCTTTTATGTGTAAAGACAGTAATAAGTATACAGCTTTCCTGATGGTTGGTGATAGATGTTATAGGTGCATTACTGTCCCGTGGCCGGGGTATTGAGTCGATTGTGCAATTCTACAGGCTTCCCTAACTTTTGGACCAGATCACGACAGTCGTTATGGTGGCAGGAACGGGTAAGGTGGTTAGGTTTTTGGTAAATATTAATAAATTCGAAAAGGTAAGGCTTTGTGAAAGCAAATATACTAGGCCTATTCTTCAAACAATACAATAAAATGGACTGACGCCAGATCCCATAAGCAGCAGAAAACTGTCAACCCTTGCTTGCAGTCGCTAAAAAAACATGAATTTGTAAGAACTAACTTAGGTACGTAAATTATAGCTACCTAACTTGTATGAAATACCGTACTTACCTACTTATACACTTCTGCCAAATTGTATTTTACCATACACAAGCCATTACATTTCAGATTTCAAAATTAGTATGGATAGACAAACAACTTCACGTGTAATATATTCGTAGACAATATACAATATGTAGTCGACATATCAGCTTAGCGAGCATTACGTACAATGTGTTTCCTTGAGTTAGATTTTAAGCTTTATAAATGTGGAATTAGGATCATTTTCGAATAGCACAGTATGCTAGTATACATATTAATCTCTAAATTTCTAGGCGCATAGTGCAATAATGGGACAGGCTTGTTTGTAGGGTAACCACAAAGTACGAAGCATGTACGCAAACAGCGATATTGGTTTCAGAGAGAAATTAGTGTATCGTCAAATTGGGTGCACTAAATGCCGCTTATTAGGGGATTAATTATTATACCTTTAGTCCTAAAATTAGATAATATCAATTTGTTAATAAAATACTTAAAAAGGGATAATTAAAGATGGACAAATGGGGGCTTATATATAAAATTGTATTTCTTGGAAACCTAAAAACATTTCATATTTTTCAGTGTCGACGTTTGGTAAAACTTCCAAAAATACATGTTTTTGAATCAAGAAACACGTGTACTGTTTTACGTATCACAATAAATATGTGTGTGTCGTGATACGTAAAACAGTGTAAGTGTTTCTTCATTTAAATATTATATTAAACAAAAATATGAAGCTATGATCGAATTATTGAAGGCACAACAATAATTATTAAAGTTAAATAAATAATAAAATTAATACACACACGTACAATATACATACCTACCTACATTATACATACCTTCACACCAATTTCCTTTCGCGGGAAGTAGATAATATCAATAAAATAATATACGACAAAATATAAGATATCAAAACTTTATCGATTCATATAGTCTGAGTGGTAATAAATTTACTTTGAAAAAGTTGTCATTGTGGTCTAGCGGCCCGTTGTCGGACTTGACTTCTTAAGGTCCCTGGTTCGATTCCCGGGTGGGACAGTAAAAAAAAAATAGAAAATTCGTATTGTCATTTTTCTATTACAAATAATGTTGCCCGGGATTGGATATGTGCCCGGTTTGCGATAGGCTTGCCATCTATCACATTGTGGGACTTAGTGTCTTCGGCCAGTCGTGGGTGTCCTGGTTGTACCTCTGCCTAGCTCATCGGGGATATGGGCGTAAAGATACTTACTTCAACTTCTTCCTGGAGATCTTTAAACAACTGGTAATTTTGTCAATATAGGCAATTGTACTAACTGTAAGTTAGTAAAAGTGAAGTAAGGACACGACTCTCCTGATGGTAAGAGGTAACTATGTAATATATATGCCATAGATGTTACAGGTGCGTAATACGCGGTATTAGGTCTGTTATGTAAATCTATCGGCTACCCTGTTCAGACCGGACCATGAGTCTTTACGGCGGCCTGAATAGGTAAGGCGGTGGATCCCTATCCGGGCAAGTTGCTGCACAGCATTCTACCACCAGTGGCGTTGTAAGTGATGACCTATTTTTGACCAGTGCTCGCCTCTTACGAGCTGCCTAGCCCGAGCAGATGGTTTTTCTACTCAGAGCACCTGGATCAATACTAGGAAAAAAAATGTAAATACAGTAAAATCGGTTTTAATTTTAGCATATAAGAGCCGCGTGCACTTTCCTGGGAAAAAGTTAATAATGAATGAGTTAATTATAAAGTTAATAATATCAAATATAAAGTCCTATTCTTGTCTACTAAATCCTAGTTAGAAGCTAACTCAGAGTTAAACGTTTAACCCGAGAACATGCAAGTAGCTCTAATTAAATTATACCTTGGAGAAGGTTTAAGGTTAGTTTCTGTCACAATATATATATAACATTAGTCGTGGGAGTATCACATTGGTGACACGTTCTAGTCTAGATCCAAAAAAATATACATAATTCTAAAACTATTTTTTTTCAGCAACCTCTGACAAAACCTATATACGTCTCCTTTTTTCGAACTTCATCATCAGACCAGCTCAGTTGCTCCAATTTTCCACAATCCCAATACACACACACACACATATCCACAAACACAAACACAAACACACACACAC
>NJDD01003466.1:117760-147076 GCA_002245505.1 Calephelis nemesis
ACACACACACACACACACACACACACACACACACACACACACAAACACATACACATACACACACAAACACACACACTGTCGGGGGTTAAACATTTTGGTCATGGAGTTTATATATAATGTGAAGTATTCATGAAGAAATTGTGTCGTATATTTTCTCATTGCTGTTAAATCTTACTAAATAAGCGTGAGTACGGTTGCTGCCACTTTTAACTCAAGACTTGATTACTGAAGAAATGACTATCTATACCAACTTATGACTAAGTTTAAATATTTTAAGCTGGTTTTTACTGCTCGTTTTGTTAAATCTTGAAACAAACAAACAAACGCTTAAGCTCATGCCAAAAACTAAAAAAATACCTAAGCAGTGCATCGGGGAAATCGTCTACTTGTTTTTCTCTCTGTAACATAAAAAACCTTGGCTAATTGTCGAATTAACCTTTTACGAAAACATTTGTTATTCTTTGTAACATTGAAAAACAAATGGGGTCAGTCCGTTTGATTGCCCCAAAGAGATTTTAAACGGCATCGGCTGTCTCTATTGCAGAGAGTTATCATTAATCACTGTCTAATGGTCTGTTTTACCATTAACTTGTAAGTCCAAATTAACTGCAATTTTTAAATATTAGAAATGGTGTAACTAAATACTCTTAATTTGGCAGTTTAAAAAAAGTAATTAAAAAAAATTGTTGGATAGGTGTTTTTATAGTACTTACCTCTAAAGTCTAAACAAACACTAGTCTCTGGTATAGAGGCAATCGAAGAAATGGATTTTCTGATAGTAGCCTGTACAAATTATCTGAGGCAGCGGTTTTAATCTTCTTGTGTGGGTGAATATTTGGTATGTTTACCCTCCCCTCCGAAACATGATATTGAGGAGCACTGACGATGTGTAAGCAGAAAAACGGTTGCAGTACTTATTTATCATTCTAGCTTCCACATATGGACACTTCTTTGTATAAAGTTTTCCATCAACAATCCTTACGCCGTTTTTAGTAGTTTATAATTGGAGGATAAAAACCCGGGATACCGGGATCTGGGCTCCCGGGATCCTGGTCCTTTTACAGTCCCGGATTCTCCGGGATCAAATTCCTTAATCCACGAGATTTACGGGATCAATAAATAAGAATATTATTTCAAAAAAATACTGCATGGAACGAAACGTACTTAGTTTACTTGTCAATTTATCGAGTTTTCAAGGCCAATAAAAAAGTCAGAGTTTAGGCAAAGAGTATGTAAATACTATTATTACGTAGTATTAACATACTCTTTGCGTTTTTGTTTAGGCGCCACAAGGAGACGGTTGATTTTTTTTTAAATTATCGAACATCGTGTATATTACGAGTAAAATTAGATAGTTTAGGTAGTGTTTAGTTTTATTTTGTTAAGTCAAAGAACAAAAGTAAAATGTTTATGAAGAAATTAACGTACTGTTTTTTCCTCGTTGCCACCAAATCTCACTAGGTATATGAGCTCGACATAGGCCTTGCTTTGACCCAGACATGACATACTTAAGGCCCCATACTTAGTCAGCCAGAAGAGCCAATCGCCGCACTTCCCCGTTCCATGATTACTATGAAATACTCGTATTGCGCTCTAAAGTAAACGTCTTAAGCGACAAATCACTATTTTTGACATTATAAAAATAATTTGAAAAAAAGTATAAAAACTGAAACACTTATCTTTTAAATATAGTACTTATCTATGTTTATGATAAATCTGGTGTCGATAATTTCATAATTGAAGTAGACAGTTGGGTTTTGTTTTAAAAAAAGGGTTAACTTTTGGATTTTTTTATTTCGAGCAAAGTGAAATGAATCGTGTTTTGGAAATACTAGTCTTATAAAGCATATTCATGTTAATCTTGTGTATTTTTGTCAACGAGATCCATGATTACTTTGTATGAAAAAAACATTATACTGCTGACGTATTTTAGCATACATGGACCCTTAACGACTTATCATAGTATGATTGTTTTTCAAACTTAATTTCAACAAGCTATCTGCTTTAAGAGACAAACTGTTGCTGTAAGAGAGAAAAAAGTCATTCACACGCTTAGACTCGAAGTTATTAAATGTGTTAATTCAAATACGCCTTCTTATAAATCTAAATCAATCCATATATCCCTTAGTCATTACCACGCGTAAACGGATGGAGCAATTTTGCTAATTCTATTTTTACTTTTCATTCAAAACTAAACTAATTGTATGTTATCGCTGTCTTCTTTTACGATATGAATAGAAATAGACAAATCACGTTTAGTTCCGTCATATTATTTTGTACGAGACATGTATACAGACCTTAATATATTTCTCGGAAAACGTTGATTAAAAACGTCTACGTTCGGACTAATCTGACAAGTCTAAAATGTTCATCTCTTTTCTTTTAGTTTCATGGGAAAAATAAAGCTTACAATTAACATAAGTTTAGTTGGTGCTCAATATCCCTATAAATAAACACTATAATTTGATAAAGCTTAAGTGTTAAAATTGAACTATTACCTCCCTACATAGGTGATACAACGTTAATGGGACTCAGATCTAACTACGTAGATAAATTTACCAGCAAATATTAATTTAGGTCATGTTTTTCACTCATCAACATGTACGAAAAATATAACCTTCGTTATTTTGCAGTCGCACGCCGAACTATTAGTATATTTATTTTTCAGTTGGATAGGAGGGTAGACGAAAATAAAACTCGTAATGGCGCCCGTGAAGTGTATGAATAGCAACGAGAAATGTTTTTAAAATGAAGAAAAAATCCCATCAGGCACCGACGTGTAATGCATTGTACGAGCATTAATTAAAGCGATTATTTGTTAGTCTTTTTCACTCCTCCAAATTCGAGTAGGTACACCGCGAAATTCCTCTAAAATTGTGAAGCTTAAAACTTTCCTGCTTTAGTAATAATTATACCTGTTTCTCCGCAACTGCCGCCATACTCATAGCGTAAATTTTTAATTGGGACTAGTTTTTATAAGATCAATTCCTGCGAATTTGCTTGTGCTGACCTATTTATTAAGATATGAAAAGTGTTCATCAATAGAGCCTCGTTAATTTGAATCGTCCATTTATAAAAGTTTTGTTAGAAATAGACCAGGTTTTTGCATATTAGATTTTTATTACTTTTGTTTTCATCAAAGCTGTAGCCGTAGCTGAGTTTGTAACATTAAGTTTTTAGTAGATACTTAGGTTGTAGTAAAAATTACAAATAATTTAATCAATTTAAAGTTCCATCTAATGGTGGTCAAAATGTTTGTGTCGAACTTTTTGGTAGAAAAGCAGCTAATTATTTTTCGCAATCTTTAAAAAATTTGTGCTATCTTTGGAAATTTTCCAAGCGTGACCGGTATTTCAAGACCCTTGCACTATAAGATAAATTCAGATTTCAGAAATGTCTAGCGGTCCAGGTGTTGGACTTGACTGCACGAGGTCCGGGTTCGATTCCCGGGTCGGGCAACAAAAAGAAAATATGGTTTTTCCAATTTTCTAATAAAAGACGTTGCTCGGGATTGCATATGTACCCGGTTGGCGATAGGCTTGCCATCTATCACTTTGTGGGACTTAGAAGATGAGATGGGCGTGAAGATAAAAAATAACGAGTTTAGTAGTATAAAAGTAAAAAAAAACATACCGCCTTAGTAGGTACAACAAACATTTAGATGTCTGTTTAATAAAACGCTATTTAAAATTGACATCCAATCTATAACATGCTCCATGTGGATGACTTGAAAGCGTGTGATTGGTTTAAACTCCACTTTTAGACAGTGTATAGTAAAACATGTGTTCAACAAGTGTTTAAATTTTCTTCGTTGTAAGATTAATTTAAAAATAAAAATGTTACCGTCCAAGGAGCTAACCATATTTGTTACCTAACTTAGACATTGGTTTCTATGAAGTTTGGCAGCTTACCCAACATGCGTATGAATATGGAAAGTCGCGGTTGCTGGTCCATCTTAATATGCATGAACTGCTAACTTATTAATTCACTACACAACTATGTAACAGGGGTCTGGGAATATCCTCGCCAATGCCATTTGTGTTTAGTTTATTTAACCATTGCTGTGTTGACACAGTATTTAGTTATTCCTCACTTGTTATTGAACTTTGGTATCTTAGAAATTAGAATTCCTGAACTTATGTTAAATTATTTAGATACTGCGTAATTGTGCCAATCTTTGAATATAAAATTTGTTTGCTAAGTCTCTTCATTACTCTGTGTCTCTTCATTGGATTTTAATGTCTTTTTTGTGTGTTTTGATTAGGGGAGACCGAGGGGATTTGAAACAGAGGTGATTTGAAACAGTACCGATTTCTCGAAATTTAAAACTGTTATGGAGTTGGCAACGTCGCGTTGCGCGTCGCGTCGAGTTCTGTGTGCCGTATGTCAAAAATCGTAAAATGTAAGTTTTTCATGCTTTTTTATGGTGCCTATATTTTTATATAGGTTTTGCATTTTGGTTTATGTTATGTGTGTTTTGGAAGCTCATTAACTTAATATTCATTGTATATATGTGGTACAATTGAAGTCTATATATTTAATTCTTTATTGTGGATTAAAATAAAAATTGGAGGTTTTTTCTTACTGAGGAGAGTTGAAACAGGCTGTTTCAACTCTCCGCGTTTTTAATTTTAACATGTCGGTTGATGTCTATGCTAAGTTCATTTTTTTTTGTTTCAGAATGCCCATTGATTATAAAAAGAAGACTGATAGAGCCGATAGTAGATATTGCGAGTCACGAAATATACGATCTTGCAGCAGAAGTAACTTTAAGATAGAAAAGTCTCCGTGACGCGGCTTCGACTTATAATCCGAACCATACATCTTTTTACAGGTATATAAAAAAAACTGCATATGAAACTAACGAAACGGTGACTACTCCTACAGTTGGATATCCCGAAAAGACGAAAAAGACAAAAGCGAGTATCTTTTAGACTGCGCTGTTGCTAACTTCGGCCTAAGAACAAAAGCAGCCAGAACTTTTGCTTACAGATTGGCTGTAGAATATAATAAAAAAACCCTTCTTGGACTGAACATAAAATGGCTGGAGAAGTTTGGCTTCGATCATTTATGAAACGGCATCCAGGTCTTTCTCTAGACTACCTCAACCTACAAGTAGATATCGCACGAGCTACAAGTTTTGACAGATCAAACGAAACAAAAAGATAAAGAAGACAGCGAAGAGGAATTTTACTGCATTTGTTGTTTAGGGCCATATTCAAATAGCACAGCCAGAGAAAAATGGGTACAATGTTTAGAAAGTGAAAAGTGGGCTCATGAAGCTTGCACTTGTGGGGAACTTTTTTATGTTTGCAACAACAGCATGTCAGATTAAACTGTTTAATTTTTAAATTTATAATTTTTGAACTTTGTGGTATTATTATAACTTGATTTTTTAAATCAATATTGATTGAAGACTGATTGAAAAACTTATTAATATTGTATATTATAGATTTAGAAAGATTCTTTTATTTTAAGTCAAAGTGTTAAATATTTAGAAGAGACGTGTAATACAAAATATTATTAAGGAAAATTGTTACAAGCTAAAAAGTTTTATTTAAGTAAATATCTTCAAATTATATCATGTTTTTTATTTTACACCCCTAAAACTTCTCAAAAACCTTATGTTTCAACTCTCCTCGAACCCTGTTTCATCTTACCTCGGTATGAGGAGAGTTGAAACAAATTAACTTGTTACGGTTTAGTCGATTTTTAAAACAATGTTTAACGTTTACAGCTACTTTATGTTAATCATTTGCAAGTGTAAGTAACTACCTATTGATTGGTACTAATATCATTCGATTACTGTTTATCGTCTTTGGTTTATGAAATAAAATGTCAAAATTGTTTCAACTCCCCTCGGTCTCCCCTACATTAAGCCAACAGGCTTCTTTTCATTTTTGTACTTCATCATCAGCCGGAGGACGTCCACTGCTGGACATAGGCCTCCCCCAAAGAGCGCCACAAGTCACGGTCACCAGCCGCTTGTAACTAGCGACTCCCCTCGACTTTGATCAGGTCATCAGCCCACCGGGTGGGAGGTCGTCCAACACGTCCCCCGGAGCGGGGCCGCCACTCGAGAACCTTTCTTTCCCAGTGGTGGTCGGTTCTGCGAGCAATGTGGCCTACCCATTGCCACTTCAGCTTGCTAACTCTCTGAACTATGTCGGTTACTCTCGTTCTCTTGCGGATCACCGAATTACGGATCATATCTCGCAGAGAAACACCGAGCTTAGCTCTCTCCATAGCACGCTGAGACACATTTAACGGCCAAGTGTCAGCTCCATATGTCATCACTGGTAAGACACACTGGTCGAAAACTTTCGACTTTAGGCTGTGCGATAATTTGGACAAGAAGATACCCTTATATAGATTTCTGTACTTATCATTTTTGATTCTGAAACATTTTGATGACAAATGGGACATTTTATTTTTATATGCTTTATTTTTCTATTATCGTTTAAAACTTGTCTATTTTTGCATATTCAAACGTTTTTCTACGTTTTAGATCCTAAGTTATTTTGGCCACTTTGTATCTACTGAGTGTTTTTGTGTCTGTAATTTATAATCTACCGTACCACCAGCTGCATTTTATTACGATCGGTTCAGTGGATTCGGCATAAATCGCGGTGATGATACAGACAGACTGAAACAATTTTGAAAAAAGCTGAAAATCTGTTCTGCTGTGCCTTTTTTGTCGCCTTCACAATTTTTTTAAATATATTTAATGTCTATACATAAAAAATATCTTTTCACTCTCTAACAGTTATAAGTATAGATGCAAAGGAAAAAAATGTGAGATTACTGAATAACGACAGTAGTTTTGTTTTTCATTCATCAAACTAATTTAAATTATTGCTGTTTTCGTTCAACGAAAGTATTAGATAAGGACAAAACACGTTTAGTGCTCCCAGATTAGTTTGTACGTGTTATTTCTACAGACTTTTAATGTATTCTTCGGAAAACATTGATTAAAAGTGTCAGGTTGACATTTCCGAACTAATCTGATGAGACTAAAATGTTCCATCTCGTTTCATTTTGTTTCATTGAAAAAAGATAGCAAGCACGTACAATAACTTCAGTTAACCAGCAAAATCAACAATATTAATTGAATATATTTTAATCTTCGTACTTGTCTCGTACTTGGGATTAATTTTCACATATTATAAAAAAGAAATGTAAAGAAAGAAAACAATCACTTTAGACAGGATTTCAACCTACCACTATTGTTATACCATCATGAGAACCGTATCCTTGTTGTTTCTCCTATTTCTTAAGAAAGTTACAGCCAGAATCCTAAGCCTAGAGTTTAACTGGGTTAAAAAGTTAGTAGTAAGTCATATTTTTCTCCCGCCTTAAGATTGCAGAAAGAGCTGTCAGCGGCGGCTGCTGTCAAGAAGTTTAAATGAAATTTCAAGCTATGTCTGTGTAATTACAAACAACTCGTCGTAAGGTCGCTGGCGACGCCGTCAAGCGTGTAATAGACTTTTCAAGTATTCGTAACGTGAAAACTTTCACTTCAGCTGACTTAAACGTCTCCGACAATGTGCTTAACGGTGTTTTTAACTACTTCACTATATTATGTGGTTATTGTTGTTTAAATTGATTATTTTAGAGCATGTTTTAGAGGAATGTGTGAATATATATATGTTTTCTTCAGCTTATAACGTTCTTGAACTATTTTATCTTTGCTAGGGTCTTCATGAAAATACTTAGTCGGTTCATAAGTTCTGTCACACAATCAAAACTTTTCTATTAAAATGATGGATACAAAAAAGTTTCTTAATTTGAAGAAGAATCTTTTATGAAAATAAGTATATATATTTTTTCCAATTTGACGTAAACACTATGAAACTGGGAAAATTGTGAAAAACTAGGAAAAATAATACTTTCTCACATTACCTTCACTAAGGTAGCTATCAAAGTCACAGTCCACCGGGTCGGCTAGTACGAAATATAGTATGTTTGTATCTTTATTGAGTTATATAAAAAATACAAATCTCATCTCTCAACACAAAAGGGAATCAAATTAAAATTCTTTTCTTAAATTCGTTGAAATTTCTTGTGATAAATTCGTTGAAATTTTTCCACTTTCACCTCACAATTAGCCCTGGTCAAGAAATAGTCGGGTCACATCGTCAGAATAAATCGCGCTGATTGCACAAAGCTTCTTCCAATCCCTCTTATTTCGTTATCGTTGCAATTGTGTTCCTTTGAGCGTACTCTAAATAACAGAGAAAGTTATGAACCCCATTTGCGGTGCACTCCTTCAGGGTGAATGGGAATTTGATCGTGATTGTTGAATTGTTTTATAAGTACTCCCACGTGGTACAACAGTTTATGAAGTATTTCCTAGTTAATTTACTGTCTATGTATGTCCTTAAAAAAACATAACAAAAAAAAAAACAAATAGTACGTACAAATTAAAAATAATATATAAAAAAAGTACACAGAATCATATCAGTCTCGTTCTATGTAAGTTTATTATAAATGAATATTACAAAACAAATTTAACTTGACAGTTTGAATTTTGAATTACCTTTGTGTAAGGTTTCAAGTTTTTGTCTCCTTCTTCACCATGATCAGTAATGAACTGTCTCGCTTGCACACGTTGTGAAATATACTGAAAAATTGGAAATATTGTCAAAAAATTCCACTCGCATTCACAATGATAATAGCACTGCGTTGTAAACAAAATAAATCTAGTTGATAATGTCGTTATTGGTTGATTTTCGAGATAAGAATCAAAATTAGATTATATATTTAGATGACTGGGGTTAGAATTTGAACACTAAAATATATAATCCGCTTTGAATTGAGAGTTATCATAGTATCCTTATACAACCAGGGTATCCACGACTAGCCGATGATAGTCCCACAAAGTAATAGGTGGCAAACCTATCGACAACCAGGTACATGTCTTATCCCGGGTAACGTTGTTTTAGAAGAAAATTGGAAAACAAATTTTGTTTTCTTGCCCGACCTGGGGATCGAATCCGGGACCTCATAAAGTCGAGTCCTAACTACCGGGCGTTTGAACCAAAGAGGCGATTGATAACAATTTAAAACTAGTTAAGCATCCACCACTAGAGAAAATACAAAATGAAATGTCGAGAAGTGGGCTTACGACCAAGCCGGTGTTCCATGATCCAATAACCGAGCTCATTATCGTCAACGGAACTCAATTACGATATAATGACGCTCAACTATGTCGTCGATGTTGAACACATTGGCTTCTAGCAATAAGCCGGGTTATGGCTCGTAAATTAAACTCACTTTCAAGTTGTATTTTCAGGATATTTGTTTAACAATTGAATAATTTTCATTGATCTTAGGATTGTATATATGAGTGGGTGAAAAAAGTTCTTACAGGAATTTACGTTAGGTGTGTTTGGTTGGTGATCCATCGTGACTGGGGTTACCAACTCTCCTGGAACACCTAGGAAACTATGGTAATAATGGTTGTCCTGAGTTTGAGAGACGCAACTTGCCTTTCTTCCGACATTATCCTTCCTGCTCGCACTATGTAACAACTCGACCAACACGATATGCTCCTCGAAAGCATTATAAATTTAAAACAAAAATTAGTAAATAAAAAAGTTTTTTTTCGAAACTCTACCATAGCTCCCAATTTGTTAAAATCCGCCCAGCTTGGTTCTATTCCGAGTTAGTAACTTTAATCATGACGGTCTATGCGTTACGGAATATGTCACATTATTTGCCAGTAAACCTAAACAATCGTCTGTCGTTTGTCGGACTAGTTACGTTGCACGTATTTTTAAATTTACTAGCTATTCCGCCGAACTCCGTTCCGCCAACACAGACAGATTGTGACCTGGATTAACATGTAGGCTTATTTTAATCCCTCCTATTCAAACGAGGGGAAAGCCGCAGGCAACAGCTAGTAGTCCATACATTTTTCACTTACTTAACTGGTTTTTGCAGTTTGCACTTAATAATTTACCCTTAATTTTTTTTTGCTCTTTTAAAAAAAAACTTGTATGACGTGTTTGTATAGAAGTAGTACTAATAATTTAAAATAAACAATGATTTATTTTAAACTTTTCCTTGTTGATCCGGGTCCGCCGAGTAGAATAGACCATCTGCCCGATGGATCTCATCAGAGACAAGCCCGTGTTAAAATATAGTTAAGTACCAAAAAAACACAGGTGGTAGAGTGCTGTGAAGCAGTCTACCCAGGTGGGGTAATAGCTATGGAGTTTATAGGCCACAGTTATGTCCTACCATAAGGACACCCGTGTGAATGTTCGCTGGCTGATCACATAAAAAAAGACGTGTGGCATTCAGAGACTGTCGCGGTAAAGCTATTTCATAAGCAGGTCACCAGATTGCGGGGCGAAGAAGGGGATTACGCATGCGTTGTTACAATACAACCAATGCCACCTAGAGGTGAGTTGCTGTACTAAAAAGACAAGCGTGATCAAAAAGTCATTAAAATTTCTGCTATTCAACGATAGATGGCAAAACTAAAAAGTATAACCGCTGTGCCGGTCGGAGTGGGGGGTGTTAGGTTATTGTCGTTACGGAATTTCTGGATTCGGTCTCCACGTTTAAGGCCCGCGATAGAAGCGATGCAATAGCTTAAAAATTAAAAAAAAAACTTACATATCTTCACGCTTACTCCGTTACGAGGCAGGCAGAGAATATTGAGTGAAAAATCTCACGATCCTTGCAGACCTTTCTTACTTCTCCCATTTTCACTACCTTTTTCATATAAACACGCCAGTCCCTCAGATAACAGTTATGCGATTTGATAGTGAAATGTCAATCCAGGTCTCTCCAAGTACCTACCACGTTCGCATTGTATATCTGCTTTGTCATTAAATCTGTTATTATTTCCACATGTCCGAACCAGCTAAATTTGCTCTTTCTCATATGAACACCAACACTTTCTATCACTCCCACTGTATCTCAAGTGACACTAAATAGACAACAAAAATTAGAAAATTAAATTAACAATTTAAAAACCCCCGTCACAAAAACTTAATTTCCCTTTAAAAAGTAAAATAATTGCTGACATTTGGTTAATCTTCCCACTTTCAACTCCCACAACTTTTAAACGGTTTAACCGATTTTTATCAAACATGTCTAAGAACACTTGCGCATAAGTTACCTGTAATAAAAAATAAATTAAATTGAAATCACTGTATCTGTTCGGGCGTTATGATGCCACAGACAGACAGATACGTCAAACTTATGACAGCCCTCTATTGGCGTCTAGGGATAAAAATGTCACTCTAGAAAATACAATATTAAAAAGTAGGAGACATAAGACCCAAGCCAGTGTTCTATGATCTAATAACCAAGCTCATTACCGTCCACAGTACTACGATATAATGACGCTACACTGTCGTCGATATTGAATGTGATGGCTTCTACTAACCTGGTTAAGGCTAGTAAAATAAATTCAGTTTTGTTACGACGTTTAACCGACTCAAAAAAGAAGGAGGGTATTTATACGACTGTATGTTTTTAACCGATTTTGAAAATTCAGAAATTTATGTATTCGACTACTATTTTTAAAGTATGTTAATCGACTTCTTCGTCTTTTCTGAACTGGTTTTAAAGATTACTTTTTATTTGAAAGAGCGTATTTTCTAGGGGTTTCCGGTTACCACTAAGTCTGGGTCTGGTGATGGAATGATGATGTAGCTAGATGAGTTTATTATTGAAATCTAAGTCGATTTCGTACAGTTTTACTGCATTTCACACGTAACTAGTGTTCCTCAAGATGAAAATATATGCGTTATTATATTTTACTTAAAAACCACTGGTAAAAAATATATGAGGAGAGCTTAAAATCGTGACCACTTTAAAAAAAGGAATTATCAAATTGCGACTTTTTTATGACATCAGAGTAGGTTTTATGCAGTGTTACTTATTTTTTTATTTTTTATTATTTTTCAGAGAAGGTGTTATATTTAATTAGTTTAATAATTTGTATATTACCTTGTATATTATTAATTTGTATCTGCCAAGTGGCGACGAAAAAAGGAGTGTAAATAAATTGTTTATTTCAAGGAGAATATCATCTTCTCTTTATTTACATGAATACGAAACAATCCAAAAGAAAATAAGCCATGGTAAATGATTCCCAACGTGATTGAAGCGAAAATTTACACAAATGAAATCACCACTTCTACGAAAAAACAACACAAAAGTAAACGTCTTCAGTGGTGTCACGGAAATCAATCTGAATGTGTACGTGTACCCAGGGTAAGGCATGAAAACATATTGGGGCGTGGAGCACACGTCATCAGGCCTGGACTAACGAAGTGGGGTCCGGTACGTGACGATAATTCGGCCCCATGGGAAGCCTTTGTACAATCAGTGCGGTTTCTTGCCGTGGCGAATATCGAGAAGTTTTGGGGTTCTTTGGCTACTGAAGTGGAACCCCAGAGAATTTGGTTATCTGAATATAACATAGCTAGAAAATATATATGAGTTTTAGTTGACTTCTTTGGAAAACACTTAAATTATTATTGTTTTCTTCTTAAACTTTGAAAGTTGAAATTGTGATTTGAAGTTTTGTGAACTTATAAATCGGAATTGACAGTTTTACTCCAATGCCTTTATGGTTTTACTTCTACACTAAAGAATTAAGACGGTCAGTGCAGATTTAATAAAGTTTGGTTTCATAAAGATTTAGTCTTTAAATAAATAAATAAATATTCCTAGACAAATCACACAAATTGAATCTAACCCCAAAGTAAACAAATTATATGCTTGAGTTATGGGTGTTAGTCAACGATACTAATACATAGAAATACTTAATAGATACCACAATAAATTTAATAAACACCCAGACCCGGAAATTCAGACATCTAAATGTTCATCACATAAAAGCCTGCCCCCGTCGTAAATCAAACCCGAAACCCGACTTACAAAGATTTTGAGATCCTGGTTTCACAACACAGGTTGAAAGCTTCCAGTATAGTCAATTTCAACTTATGTAACTGGACTCTTTAAAGACTTATATGTAAAGTTATGAAGTTAGGGATTGTATTGTTAGAGCGTTGAGTGAGAAGCTTGGCTCAATATGCCATTTTATAACTTTTTTACAAAACGAGACAACTTTGACGCGGGTAAGTAATACAAAACCAGGCCGCCATAATGTCAGAGATCCGCTCATTTTGTTTAGTTTTTGGGAAATGTTTTTTTTTAAATGTTTCAAATAAACTTGCTGAGGAAGTCTGACATCTCCGCCTGAGGTTGGCAATGCACCATTACTATCTTTAGTCTCTAGGCGACTTGTACCTCTTACTACCGGGAAATTGATAGTGTTTGTCCTCCATAAAACACTATTTAGATATACAGAACCACAAGTTTTAAAGACAGTCTACTCTTTACCGTTTTTCAATATAGATAGTTACGGAAAGGAATATCTTTGACTTTGCAGGTTTTTATTGAGTATTCCCAGATGTCTTCCGCGCGATTTATGCGACTACAGGATGGCACTACAAAATATTAACGGAATTTATCAAATAAAAACTTTCTTCTTCTCGAACGGTATTATTATAAAAGCCAAATTATAATGACAATCTACTTTGATACTTATTGACTACAAAACGGTGGATAAAACAAAAGGACAGGTTTTTTAAAGGAGATGACAAAAAAGCAGTCGGATTTCCTGATGATGAGAAACAGATCACATAAAAATACGTCAGTCGCCTCTGTGGTCTAGTTGGTTTTGACTGCCTGAGGTCCGGGGTTCAAATCCCGGATCGGGCAACGAAAAGAAAATTGGGTTTTTCCAATTTTCTAATAAAAAAAGAACGTTACTCGGGATTGGATAATATGTGCCCGGTTGGCGATAGGCTTGCCACCTATCACATTGTGGGACTTAGTGTCTTCGGGTAGTCGTGGGTGCCTGGTTGTGATTCTGCTTATATCTTCTTGGATATGGGCGTGAAGATACTTTTTTTTATAAACACGTCATGTGGTAAAAATAGATAAAGGCTTTAAGCTAAAATTTAAACTAGCATTTCACGCGAGTTCTTTATGCGGTCTCGATTCAACTAAAAACCAAACTAACATTTACTCCGCCCGGAGGCCATGTCAGCCAGACTCCCCCGGCAGCCCAGCTTTGGAGGTGCTAAGTTGAAGCTATAACGGTAGAATCAAGTAAGGATATGTTACCGATTCGGGCGAGCTCATAAATACTCTAATACTTCGTGATATGTTGAAAAGCCAAAAATTAGCTTATCTTCCCCATCTTGTTAAGAGTCCGTTGAATAGAATAGACCAGATCTCTTTGTCAGGCATCTCGCAAGTGGCGAGCATAGGTTTAATAGGTTATTACTGTCAAGCCCACTGGTAGTAGAACACTATACAGCACGCCTGGGTGGGCATCCACCGCTGAATGCTGCCATGATGAAAGTTACATCTTCCTGTCCGGAGGATAAGGTAACGGCTACTCTTGTGCCATTGGTCTTCCATCCTGGTTACAGGACAACAATGCACCTGCAATATGTGTAGTGTCTAATGTCTATAGCCAATGGTCTCTTGCCATGTCACAGTTTCATCGCGTAAAAATATCTAAATTAAAAATATGTACCTAATGGTCTAGCGCTAATTACTAAATACTAGTGGTCGCCCGTTGGTCGAAATTCGACCATAATAAATTTAAATATTTTGTTGATAAGAACGTCATCTTCATTTTTCAATAGTAACTACGAATACTTTGTTTCCAAACTTTTTAGTGCGCCATCTGTGATCTTTTATCGTTATCATCAATATATTTTTTAATGTTTTATTTATTGATTTAATGTACTTTATAAGCCTTATTATTGAAAAATAATAGCGTTCTGTACTTCTCCTACACATAAATTACAAGTGTGCCAAATTTTATGCTCTTGCGTCCACGCAATTTTCGTAAAAAGGGGTCCAAAGTTTTGGCATCACATGTCATGCACATCATGCTTCAGCTTCATTTCAAAGTAAATACAATGCTTATGTTCATTTTTCGTAATTACACCCTTCCATCTATATTTTTTTTATTTTTGCCTTGTAATCTGTATCTATACTAATTTTATAAAGCTGAAGAGTTTGTTTGTTTGAACGCGCTAATCTCAGAAAGTACTGGTCCGATTTGAAAAATTGTTCCAGTGCTAGAAAGCCCATTAATCGAGCAAGGCTATAGTCATACATAGTCACGCCAAGACCAATAGCAGCAGAGCACCAACGAAAAATGTTTCAAAATCGGGAGAAGGACGTAGGCTACTTTTTATCAAAAAATTTCAACGGGTAGCGTTGGAGAGCTAAATATTAAATAAATAGACTACGCGGGCGAAGCCGCGGCAAACAGCTAGTTCGTTATAAACTAAGTATTTCCTCTTTAAACAAAATTTTCATATTTTTGCCGTATAAAGTATTTTAGGAATATTGTTAGCTATTAAAAAAATGGTAATCTTAATAATAATAATATTTTCGAACAAATGTCAAACCTTTCAAAACCAGTATCAGTTTGTTTTTATTCTATAGGTTAAACTGTAGGCGACGTAAACTCGATATCTTTCCCACTGGTAGTATTGTACTGCCTCAATCCAACTCGAGGCGAGTTGGAAATAATAAGCCTTGTAATTAGGATTTATGGGACCTTTCCGATGACTAAATATCGGCGGCGCTCATTAAAATCAAGAGATATGAGTCTGGTTGAAAATATAAGTACCTGATGCGGTTTGTGGAGGTGATTAATATGGCGGCGTGTAGTGAATTGGGAAACTTTTCATAGAAATGTATTTCTAAAATCATTGCTAAGGAAGTATCTTAACGCCCATATCCCCGTAAAAGAGAAGCAGAAACACAACCAAGGCAGCCACGACTTGCGGAAGACGTTAAGTACCATAATGTGATAGGAGACAAGCCTATCACATTGTGGGAAGCCACGCACGCCAATCCCGGCAACGTTATTTTTATTAGAAATTGGAAAGTACGCATTTTAAATTATTTTTTGTTGCTCGACCCGGGGCTCGAATTCGGGACCTCAAGAAGTCAAGTCCCACTCCGGACCGCTAGATCACAGAGGCAATGCACTCCACACACCGCCAGACCACAGCAGCACTTTGTAACTTAGTATCTCCTAATAATCGAAATTCCTGTGAAAAAGAAATATCAAACGAGGTCAAAATATCGTAGAATTATTTAAAGAAAATCTTTAGTAATTGTTATTGTGTATTGACTTTTTTATATATTCTGAAACAATAAGTAGGTATAGACTTTGTCTCCGTTTGTTAGTCTGGTGCAAAATGAAAGAGGTTACGGGTGCGATCCCCGAGCCAGACAACAAAGATAAAATATGTGTTTTACCATTTTGCTAATAAAACAATGTTTCTCGGGATTAGATATATGCCTAGATGTCGATAGGTTTGCCGCCGATCATGTCGTGGGACTTCGGCTAATCGTGGGAATCCTGGTGTACCTCTGCTTAAATCTGCGGGGATATGGGTATGAAGATACTAAGTATACTCTATACAAACTAACATATTTTATCTGCTGGTTTTATTGTTCTACTTCAGTTAGGTACTTCAGTTACGAGGTGACCCTCGAGACAAGCTTGAAATAATAAGCCCTGTACCTAATGATAATTTATGGGTCCTTTTCGATGATTAAACATTGAAGGCGCTCATTAAAATCCAGGGTTATTCGTATAAATACATAAATGAATATCCCTGGACAAGTTACACAAATTGAATTTTAAGTAAGCAAATTATATGCTTGTGTTATGGTTGTTAGTCAACGATTCTAATACATAGAAATTCTTAAATAGATACTTAAATGAATTTAATATACACCCAGACCCGGAAATGCAGACATCTAAATGTTCATTACACAAATGCTTTCCGTTGGGAATTGAACCCGAGCCTCGCGGTTGGTCGGTAGATAGGCGTATCCGCTAGCCATTCGACTAATAAGGTCGCCAATTGATTGAAAATGTTGGTAGGTACTAATGCGATTAAGGTGACGGTGGCCAGTCATACAAACGTAATTCTAAGATTATCAGCCAATCGCTTCTGCGGTCTAGCGGTTCAGGTGTTGGACTTGGCTTTATGAGGTCCCGGGTTCGAATTCCGGGTCGAGCAACAATAAGAAAATGAGGTTTTTCAATTTTCTAATAAAAAAATGTTGCTCGGGAATGGATATGTAGCCGATTGGCAATAGGCATGCCACCTCTCACATTGTGGGACTTAGTGTCTTCGGCTAGTCGTGGGTGCGCTGGTTGTGCCTCTGCCTACCCCTTCGGGGATATGGGCTTGAAGATACTTTTTTTTTATATATACCAATTTGTTCAGACACATAACTCTTCATTTTAACGCGAGCGCCGGCGATTAGTCTATAACAAGGATCCATAAATCCTAATTACGACTTATTACATCATTATGGTATGAATTTTGAAACACACACTAAATATCAGAGAGTTATTAGTACGATTTTTACGTTTGTCGGAGAGTTTATTTTGCCGTTTCTTTTACTAACCGGCTAGGATTGGAAGCGGTGGTAGTGTACAGAAGATTGAAATTAATCTACCTTTAAAATGATTTATAATAAGTAAAGAAGCTTATTAAAAATGCAAATGAATATTTATTAAAAATATTCGATTTCTATAAATTTAATTCAAAATTGGCACACCACAATATGGTAGAATATGGTGATATACTTATATATGTTTTTAACATTTTTTTATCTCACATATTCCGCCAATAAATTTTATTCATTTATTATTAACAGAAAAACATACTTCAATTTTCTAATAAAAATAATGTTGCCTGGGATTGGATATGTGCCCGATTGGCGATAGGCTTGTCACTTATCACATTGTGGTACTTAGTGTCTTCGGCTAATCCTGAGTGCCCTGGTTGTGAATTTCCTAGAAACAAGTCTTCTTGATTATCTCTGCCAATTAGTGTAGATAAAAGCGTTAATATATATTATTAATATAAAATAATAAAAAGATTAAAACGAATGAAACGAAAAACATTTATATAACATACGTCCAATACGAACGTAGCAATATTTTACGAAAAAGTTAAAAAAGTAAGTCAACTTTAGTGAATCAGGATTGGGAGCGAACGGTAGACTTCCTGGCCGTCAATTAGACACGAAGGAGATTTATATGGCGATCTATCTTGTTTCCTGTACCGACGCACCGCTGTGGAAACCTCTTTTCAAAGATATCTTTTTAAAAGTAGCTAACAATGTAGGTAATAAACAACGGGACAGATAGTGAGATATTTTCAGAAGACTCGTATTTCGTATGCAATTATGAAGTGAAATAAAAAAATAATAAGCTAATGTTTTAGATTGTTTTATTTATTTATTTGAAAGCCTTTGTTTCAGTAAAACGTGTCTAGTAACTACGAGCGATTATTCCCCACATAAATATGATCAACATATTACAAGTACTTTTGAGTTATATTTTTTTGCTACAATTAATGAGTTATCTACGCTGAGGTCTTCAACGTAAGCACTGGGACCAGCTCCAAATCGTTATAGCTAGCTTTTTAAAAAAATAATCTGTTAAATAATAACTATTTAAAATATACATTTTTAAAGAATCATCAAAAGTCATAAAGTCATCGCGTAACATACATAAAAAATTATAAAAAACAGAGTCGAATTGAGATTCTTCTCCTTTTTTAGAGACGGTTAAAAATGACTTACTAGTTGCATAAAGTCACACGATTAACAATTAGGCACTAGTTAACGATCGCTAATTGACAAGCGGCCGCAATCAGAGACGCCCATTAATATTTAATCTAACATTAGGCACAATTTTGTTTAGAAAAATGCCGGCTTACGGCCAATGTTAATAACGTATCTCTAAAGATAGATTTCAAGCAATTTCGATAGCTGCATATCCGCCAGCCTGTCCTATACCTAATTTCCAGATTTATCCTGTCCACAGATATGTTATTGGCAAGCTATAACATAAAAATGGATCAAAACATCAATCTTGGACAGCAAGTTTTGGATTCGGATTGATTATTAATATTGGCGTTAGTGACTGATTAAAAGATAATGGACGTCGCTGACTGTGTCCGTGTATTCAAGTATTAGTATAAATTTTATCTAACATATGCACATTTCTTTTTAGATAATAACGTCGTTAATATCCTTGTATATACTCATATCATATGACAATGTTTATCGGGTTAGCTAGTTTATGACACATTTCTAATAAAAACCACGTTGCCAGGGATCGGATAAAGGACCAGTTGGTTTCTTAAATTGTGGTACTAAGATGTAATCTTAGGCTAATTGTGGATACCTTGCGAACTACTTTTTGGTTGTGCCTAGCTCTTCAGGGCGTGAAAATACTTACCTACATACTTTTTTATGTCAAAAGACAGCAAACAATCACACGGCTACAATGATAGGAAGAGAAAAGATTTTATTAGAAGTTGTTAGAAATACCTAATGATCGGAACTAGAACTTTCTACTACATTGTGGTGGCAAAATAAACCCCTCATTTAAACAACTACATTCAAAGCAATACAATTTGTTAGCAATATCAAAGAAGAATAAATTAAAGAGGTGTCACAAAGACAACTTCAGTCATGTAAAGATAAAACACATGGAGCTCTTTCATCTTTTAGGGATGCTTGTTTATTTGGCACGAGCAAATCTTTGAATTATAAAGGAAGGAGACATTTGGGCTGACATAGCAATGCGAGGTTTATACGAGACTTCTACAGAGCGTTCATACATATTAACTAGGGGCATTTCTATTTCAGAATGGAAGCAATTGTATCTGTATACCCCTTACAGGTATTTTTAAAATTCTGTTTTGCTTTTGTTCTTTCGTCTACAGACAGGGGGATTTGAAGATACACTGAACAGCATTTTTGGGATTTAAAAATGTTACTGGTTACACATAAAAGAGACTTAAAAAAATAAATCAAAAGTACCCCTTGAAAAGTTACACAAATTGAATCTAACCTCAAAGTAAGGAAATTATATGCTTGTGTAATGGATCTTAGTCAACGGTACTATTACAAAGAAATACTTAAATATTAAACCAGAATACATTTAATAAACACCCAGACCCGGAAATGCAGACACTTAAGTGTTCATCATACAAATGCCTGACACCCTCCGGGAATCGAACCCGAGCATCGTTCGTCGTTGTAGTTAGACCTTAATATAATAGGAACTAATCCTATTTCAATTTAAAATTTATTTGAAATTGATATTCAATATTAACCCTACAGGTTTTGTTATTTGAAGTAGAAGTCCATGGCTTAACAAAATGATAACAAACGTTTTTTGACTAACACCAACATACAAAAGAAGATTTATGACCCATTCATCCGCATTTTTCATCCGAATTATTTTATTTCCCCATTCAGCCGTGCCGATATGCCCGAAAAAACTCATCCGAAAACAGAATTAAGAATATATAAATACCCATTCATCCGAAAACATATGCCCTATTCATCCGGAATGAAACTGTCCATAAATATAACAAGAAAAAAGTACAGATAGCAGAATAAAAAAACTGTTAGATTGCTTTATATCAGGATAATAACAGAATCGCCTGTGGTTTAGCGCCACCGCAAATGCAAGAGGTCCCGTGTTCGAATTGTGGGTCGGGAAGTTCGATCTAAATGTGTTTTCTCAGCTTTTCTATTGGAAGGTGCCCGATGTATTGATGGACTTGCCACCTGTCATAACACCATAGGACTAAAATATTTTGGCTAATCGTGGGTGTGCTAATTGCACCTATAATATGCCCACCTTTTCAGGGATACGGGCATGAGGGGGTTTATTTATTTCTGAGAATAATGTATTAACTTTTTACAATGTTTTTACATTAAGGTATGCCGCCATTCATTTAATATTGTTCGTTTTGGTCACTTAAATGACCCTTTCTACTATACACTACCACCGTTTCCAAACCTGGCCAGTCAGGAGAAGAAAAGGCGAAACGAACTCCCTGGCAGCCAGGACTATAACATATCAGCCTTGTACTATCACCGTTTCCAAACCTAGCCAGACAAGAGAATAAACGGCGAAACAAACTCCTCGGCATGCCCGATTTCTGAAATTGTTTAAACATGTGTTAAAGACTCAGAAAATGAAACATATTTATGATCCAAAACATAATTATATTCAACTCACATTATCACAACTGAACATTTTAGGCTTACCTTAGCACACTTAATTAGACACTGTCTTACACATTACACAAATGTTAGGCCCTTAGCTCTAAGGCCCCAATCTGTAAGGCCCTTCTTGCGGTACGATCCAACACGTAATGGCCGCCTCCGATATGGATCACTTATATTTATAGGTATCAACTTTTAATGACAGCGGTGTTGCCATGATGAGAATTCATGTTTCTAACAGTCGGCCTTTCCTGACATATTTCCTGTCCCAGGAAAATAATTTCTACTTGCACTAAATTAAATAATTGACATTTTATTTCATTAGCAACAATTTCGACTAATTTAATTGATACATATTTTAAACATTACACGAACTAATATTTTCCAGTGCACCGATAACTACTATAACATTTTTTTTTTTAATTCAGATTTTCATTATTATACATTAGATTTAAAGGATAACTCAAGATTTAAACAGTTCCTACAAAATCATTTGTAAAAAGTCACATCTTGCATTGTTTGGCTTTTCAGTACATAACGAGATTTATTAATCTGAATCTAACTTTATAAAGAATAAATATATAGTATGACAAAGAGTTTTATGATGGGATAGATAACACCAATCTATTAGCTATTGATGGTTGCAGTTTCCGAAATGATCAACGAACTAATGTTTGTGGAAATATTGTTATCTAAATGTAATTGTTAATATTGAAAAAAAAAAAAAAATTGGTGCCGACTAAGAATAAAATGTTTTAACTTTGCCTTTTGTCGGCATAAAAACGTGCAGCAAAGCCCTTTTTGATTTTTTAAATATATCGAAAAAATACTTCGTAAGTTTTCGCTCGCGATCAGGAAACATCTCTTTGTCACTTATAATCACTCTACTGTAATTTCTTTCTGAATCTTTGACCCTTGCTCGAAAACGGATTAGTTGTTCTGCCTACGATTTAGATTGGTTTATTATGGATCCTACTTGTGAGCCTAGTTATAATTGTTTAAAGTTTATCAAAGAATTAATAAATATTTTATACAAAATTCAAATATTTTATTTTTCATTTGCCAACCCTCCAACAGTTTATATATTAATAATGATTTTTAAAACACGCGGATGAATAGGGCATACCACCTGCTCCTCGGATGAGGGGGGAAAATGTCGTAGGCATTTCAATATTTATTAAAGTTCATCCGGATGAATGGGTAATAAACCCCAAAGAAAACACTGAAACAAAGTAGGTATAGCATTGGATGCGCCAATTAGATTAGGTAATATTGTTTGATTTTAGTAATAAATAAAAAATATGTTACAAATTATCATTCCGGAATTCACTTGGTAAGTATTGGGCTCACAAGAAAAGAGTTTTTCTATTTTTATTTTATTTTATTTTATTTTAGTTTATTTATCGTAATCAAATTTTAGTTGTTTCTTAAATAACGAAAGTAGTTCATATAATTTTTCAGTGTAGGTCTCAATTTAAGTCCCTTGAAAAAAGGTATTCAAATTTTAGACACTGTTCAGCACGTATAACAAAAGATAAAGATAAAATACCTAATACCTAGGTAGATGTTGAATTTCTTATATTGTTTGGACTGTTGAAAGTTAGTTAATACTTGTCTTTCTATTGTTGCTACAATGTTCCAAGTATGGTCTAGATCAGCGTTTCGCAAAGTGGGGTACGCGAACCCCTAGGGGTTCGCCATTCGACAGCAAGGGGTACGCGACAAAATTTACGTAATAGATGATTATGATGATTGGCAAATGACAGGCACGTGCGTTACATATGGTGGCGCTAAATACAGAAATTGACTTGATGCCAAGTCAGAATTAAAGTTAAAATTATCCAAAATCACTCCTAAAATTGACAGAAAAGAAGCACACCCATCACATTAATCGTAGTAAAAAATATTTCTTTTCGCACTTATTTGTTACCTTTTGATGAAATAAAAACATAATTCTTGTGAATAATCAACTTCATTGTTTTTTTAAGGGGGACTTAATTAGTTACTTTCATTTTTTGTAGAGGTTCGCTGTAACATGGAATCTTTAACAGGGGTACGTGGAGCTAAAAGTTTGAGAAACCCTGTAGAGTCTAGATAACTGTTTCCAGGTTTGATAAAAACTAAAGTATGGAATGTTCATAAATCCCACAGCTGTATTATTTGTAAGTAGGTATTTTTCAAATTTCAAGTCAATGAACTCGCGCAAAACACGACATTAAACAATTAAATTTCTTACCACGTTCTTCACTTTTACAAAATATAAAGTTAGATTTAGAAAGCGCACAAAGAATACAAAATCGCATTTCATTATTCCTGCAACATATATTTTACAAGGAATTCTTTATTTCAAGCTCGTACGAGCTTCTTTCAACTTGGCTTTATGTCTCGTTCAGAAATCCGATGATAACGGGTCGGTGTTGCCAGACTTCTGTACAAAGTCTCCACTGAAGAATGGGATTCAAAGAGATTCCTTACAGATTGTGTGCTCGGTCGGTGTAAAATTGCTTGGATCTTACAATGTGTCCACTAAAATTAAAACAGGTTTTTGTTATACTTTTACGTTACACTAGGTTTTGATAAAACTTAGCTTTAGCTTATTTTAGTAAGAATAATTTTTCGATAGACTACATATTATTCGAATACCGGCAGGTCCCTATGTGTGTGTTGATCATCTGCTTTCTTGCAAAGTACCTCGTCAGAGCCAAGCGTCACGTGATTATATTCTCTTTGAGCGTCACTTTGAATGTCTCTAATACCACCACTACCACCAATACCAC
The DNA here is from genome assembly GCA_002245505.1 of Calephelis nemesis. Taxonomy (NCBI): domain Eukaryota; kingdom Metazoa; phylum Arthropoda; class Insecta; order Lepidoptera; family Riodinidae; genus Calephelis; species Calephelis nemesis. The sequence continues at coordinate 141,667 of NJDD01003466.1, forward strand.
TACTGGTTTTTGGTAATTTATGAAAATACGAAATTTTCGATTTTGGAACTTGGCATTCTATTTTAAGATAAAATCCTTGCTTAAGGGTCCATGTATGCAAAAATACGTCAGCAGTATAATGTTTTTTTCATACAAAGCAATCATGGATCTTGGTGACCAAAATACACAAGATTAACATGAATATGCCTTATAAGACTAGTGTTTCCAAAACACGATTCATTGCACTTTGCTCGATAAAAAAAAACAAAAAGTTAACACTTCTTTTTGAAAGCAAAACCCAACTGTCTACTTCAATTATGAAAATATCGACACCAGATTTAACATAAACATAGATAAGTACTAGACCTAAAAGATAAGTATTTCAATTTTTATACTTTTTTTGAAATTACTTTTATAGTGTCAAAAATAGTGATTTGTCGCTTTAGACGTTTACTTTAGAGCGCAATATTTCATAGTAATCATGGAACGGGGGAGTGCGGTGATTGGCTCTTCTGCTTGACTAAGTATGGGGCCTTAAGTTATGTGGAAGTATTCAAAGCAAGAGTTAACAGGCATCTTCTAGCTGAGTGTGTCTCCACCTTATACTCTAACTAAGTTTTCCATCAGACAGGTTTCAAGTCCAGTCGAGAACACTGAGATATATGTCATAAAAAACCTAATTTACTGACTACCCTACTTTTATCACTGAAACACGACAATGGCCGACGACACTACGACACTAACATAAGGCCATTGTCCCAACCCTAGGGAAACATTTTAACATCTAATTTTGGTTACGGTGCTAGGTGACATACGAACCAACGCTGATCTCTCACGATCTGCTTGGTAATCTCACCAGTCGGCAATCCTCAACGGAGACTGAGATCAAGACAGAGAAAAATAGGTATTCTGAAATCGTTCGTATCTAATAAAGTAACTATTTCTTAATTAAGTTAACCAACAATGGTTACTTAGAAGTTTTATTATTGCAATAGTAACTTCAGCGAACTAAGTTTAGTTCGAAAGTTTTCAGAGAGTGCTTTTATATACTCCAAGTCATAAGATTTAGGTGCTAGCTGAATATTAAAATCCTAGATGCAGTTAGAGTCCTTGACCTTTTACTTTAGTTATTATGAAAATGCTAAGAGTATGGCAGTGCAATCTTTTGTCAGTAATTTGACATAAGTCGTAATATCCGAACCGGCGGTAGATTTATTATTGTATAGACGCGTCACAGGTGCCTCTTGTAGGTTTACGTGAAATAAAGATTATTATTATTATAATAGGCAGGCAAATTTTCTAATTTTTTATATTATTATGGTTGGTATTTATTACAAAGTCCGACCACCAGCTTTAGATGACCTGTATGTTTTACGTAATGTATTTCAAGTTAGATTTATGCTATGAATTGCTATGTCTGTAAATCCTAAACTACAAAACATATGACTTAGAACATAATACCCGACAATTTGTGATGCTCGTACTACATAAAAATTTAATAATATCAAAGTAATCGTTAATAAATTATAGCCCAATTTAAATTATGACTTTTACTCCTCACCCACAAGAATGCCTTTAGTAATAGGGATAAAACTTAGTATTTCTTGCAATATAGAGTTCTTATTTATTGAATTTAGGTACGATCTGTACGATATTTAACGTATATAACACAATCTACAGATATATTATGAGTATAGACAAATTAAAATGTGGTTGCTTATAGCTACATATTTCTCCTTCAAGTCCTTTGCTTTGCGGGATAGGCAGAGAGTATCGAGTGTCAAATGTCACGATCCCACATTCATTACTCATGTTGGGTTGTTCGACCGTTTATTCAGATTAATTCTAATTTAATTTGATTATTGTATTGGATAAAAAAGGAATGACTTAACTAAACTGACTACACTTTAAAATAAAATTAAGACGATTTAATGACACCGTTTGCTGTAAAAATGAAAGAAATTTTGAAAATACGCAGGCAAGATCAATGAAAAACGTAAAAACGTATAAGGTATTTGAATAGGTTTTTTTTGAACAGACATGTCCACATTTTTGGTGTCACTGACAATTCTCTATGCAGAGCATGCATGGAGAAAGAAGAAGCGACACAGCGACTCATAATGTACCTACTATAGGTACTACCAAAGACAGTTGTTAAGTTCTGGTATCACTGAGGTGCAAAGCAGTGGCAAAAGTGAGGTGCAAAGCAGTGAGACGTCTATTTATGTGACAAGATAGCAAACAGACACACGGCTCTCCTGACGGTAATACTAATAAACATCATAAATGACTCATGATGATGGTAGACATCATAAATGTTGTGGGTGCGCCGAAATGTTTTGGGCGAGGTGTTAGGCCAATTACTATGCAAATGTGCTGGCTAAGAGTAGCCCTCTGGACCGAAATATGACACGTTCATCATGGCGGCGGACTTGAAGACTTCACTCTCTTAACAGAGTGTTTTGGGGGTCATTACCAACAACACCGCAGTAGGTAGAGTGCCGAGTTATGCTTGCTTCTTACGACCTGAGTGGCAGTAAAGCAGATGGTATATTTTACACAATGCAGCCTCTGCTAGCCTACTTGAAAGAGCTGGATGGCTTGAATATCCATGTCGACAAAGCAGAATGACTAATTATTCAAAGTCAAACTCTTACCTTATTTCGTAGACAAAACATTTTTTACAATAACAAAAGTAGAACATAGCTTTAAAAAAAAACTAAAACTAAATAATTACAATAAAATTTTCGCGCACACACATAAAAACGTGTTGACATTTTTAAACTGTGTTTCTTAAAAGTATTATTGTTACAAAACCTTGATATTTCAAAAACGTAACATTCTTTGACTTGAGCCATACGCTCTCGCGAGACGTTAAGCCAATGTAACAACGGATTTGCACCCATATCCTTAGCACGAATGCGCGGCGACAGCCCGCCCGGTACGCAGCTACGTGTCCCGGGAATTGAGAAACGCTTTTCCCCAAGTACGTGAAAATAATTTTCTTTTCATTCCATAAATCTATTGTTTGAAAATTAAGGAAGTATTTTTTTATGTGTACAATACATAAAATGGCTTTATGTGCGAGTAAAATGTATGTTTCTTAGATATATCTGTCTTTGTATTTACTTCTTAAAGTGAAAGTTGGAGTTAGTGTAAAGAACATTTATTTTTGTTTAAATTTTATAATTTTTTGGAGTTAAATGGAACATTGTTTGTTTTCGGAATGTGTGTGTTAAGAAGTTGTTACAATAATATTTAAGCATACCATTGTGCAGCTATCAATACTTTTATTTCTTTTTCGGAATTGCGTCTGTATTCTTGACGTAATAAGAGAAGGCTGTTACAAGTTTGGCGTAGCGGTAATTGTGTTTGTCTCTCTGTTTATAGCACCATAACTTCTAAACAAACTGACCGATTTCGATGCGAATTTTTGTTTGTAAACTGAAATGATCGCGATGGTTCTTATCAACATTTTGGATAGGATTTGTCGGGAGTTATTGAACATTTTTATTTTTCTGAATTTACATATCTATATCAGTACTGATATAATTCAACCTCAAATTTAAAAAAAAATAACCCTTCGAGGGTTGTTAAAAAAATATATTAGATTATGACACAACAAATATCTAGATACATGCAGAGACGATAAAATTATAAAGATTTGTAATAAAATCGACAAATATTCATTTTTCATTACAGTAGATGAATAAATCTTGAACTTTATAAGACTGAAGAGAGGGAAACTCTCTTCAGCTAAGGTGACATAAAATCAGTACGAAAGTACGGCCCAAAGGAATCGTTTAACGCCGCAGCGGTGGAATTACTCTCAGACAAGTTCAAGGAAGGGTAGAAGTCGGGGATGGATGGTACTTATTTGTCTTGCGAGTGGAATACTTAATAATAATATTACCCGTTATTGTCGCCTTTGTGGTCTAGCGGTTCAGGTGTTGCATGAGGTCCCAGGTTCGAATCCCAGATTAACAAAAAGAAAATATGGTTTTTCCTATTTCTAGTTCAAAAAAGTGTTGCTTGGGATTGGTGCATGTGCCCGGTTGGCGATAAGCTTGCCACCTATCACATTGTGGGACTTCGGCTAGTCGTGGGTGCTGTGCCTCTGCCTACCTCTTCGGAGATAGGGGATTGAAGATACTTTTTTTAATTTGTTTTAATTATTTTTTTATTTGTGAGGAGTCGTTGTTTTGGAATGTTATACATTGGATCCGGCAACCTGCGCTAATATCAGAGCATTAATTTTTAATATAGTAGCTGTTAATGTCAAGTAATACGAAGTTTGCTGTGTTGGCTAATCTATATTAAATAAAAATTCATATTCATCATTTCATTAATACATGCAAGTGTTAGTATAATGATGGAAATTTGTATGAAATTTGTAATTATTTTACCTTGGCGAAGTCATGGGTAAAAAACTAATATCTAATTAAAGTCCAAGCTACAACGGTAGATAAGATATAGAATTTTTTGAATCTGCATCGATTTAAATAAAATTTTAGAATTAAGCTTATCTTACCCTTACCTTAAAAATCTACCCTATTTCGACATGTGCTCTGGATGGATGGATTTTTTCCAATTTTCTAATAAAAAAAATGTTGCTCGGGATAGGATATGTGGCTCGATTGGCGATAGGTTTTGCCATCTATCACCTTGTGGGACTTAGTATCTTCGGCTTGTCGTGGGTGCCCGCCCTGGTTGTGCCTCTGCCTACATCTTCGGGGATATGGGCGTAAAGATACTTTTTTTTATACATACATAATGTGAGGTATTTTGGAAGTTTATATGGTAACCTTCCTGTTACCTACTTTATCAGGTCAGTCTTAATAATATTGCATTGTCATTTGAATTACGCGTAAATATAAAATTTCAGCTCAGTGGGTAACCAGAAAGTGGATCAGTATCAAGATTACATTACAAACATCGGGACAAATGAAATTACCTAAATAAAATCTTTTAAACAGCCATATCTGAAAGATCCGGAAAAAATAAGAGGTATGTTTTTCTTAATCGATCTTACGATTTTAAAAAAACATCAACATCCTTTTCAAACGATCTGATTGAAAGCTTTCATGTCCTTTTCCTGGATTCCAAAAGGCATAGCTGTCATCAATCTTTGATTTATAAAAATAAAGAAATAGCTCGTCAGGAAATGAAAGTTCCAGGTCCGGACTGTATTCGAGTTGAGTTAGGAGCCATATTTTAGATGTCAAAAACAGTTTTTCAGTTTGTGACAACGCCTTGTACCACGGAAAGATGACATTTTTTTATTTTTAACAAGAATTATTTTAAGGAAAATTGTTAAAAAAATGTACGCTGTCTAATATGGTGTTTGATCTTTAATTGAATTATGTACTTAATAAAATATAATATAATATACCTAGTCTTGCCATAAATATTGTAATAAAGAAAAAAAATA
>NJDD01003467.1:0-14949 GCA_002245505.1 Calephelis nemesis
TCTCAGACTTCTTAAAGGCGGCTTTTGTCAAAGGGGCTCACAAGTATATATCGGCGGTCGCGGGCAAAGTAAGATCGTACCAGGCAACTAAGTTCAATTGCGCCTTGTGAATCGTGCTACACCACGTTAGAACAGTTGACCAGAGGGACTTGCACTTTTTTCTAAATTCTCGTGGAACCTCTACAGGGGTATCGTGGAACCCTAGGGTTCCACGGAACACACTTTGAGTATCACTGTTCTAAACTATTGTATTATTTTAGAAGCGAGCAAGCTTATTCAAACTTGTTTTGTGTAGAATTCAACAATTTGCATTTTCCAATGAATATTTCTTTTTAAGGTGAACCCAATATTAAATGCAGTAACAGATGAACGTTTTGAAGATGCTATCAAAGAGGCGAAAGAAATTGACACAATGATAGAAAATGGACTTCCAGAAGGATATTTCAAGGATAAACCATTTTTAGGTAAAAATACTTGTTTCAAACAAAAGGGTTTGAGTGAGGTCAAGGGAAAAGATGATCGCATTGAGAAAAATTTGGCAATGTTGGTAGCGTTTTGTATAATTTTGTTCTGCACAAGTGAAATATTCATGGATAAAGTTTTGTATAAATTATTTATACAAAACGTTTTGTATAAATGTCACTCGATGAGTTCGAGTAATGATACCTTGGTCGGTGGAGTTAGACGTCTAAACTGTCGCCTTTTAGCCCCTCGACTAAAAGGGCAATCACTACGTAGTATACAAATAATATGTTGAGGTAATCTCATAGCGTAAACTGATCCTAGCAGATGACGAATACGCTTGTGGCATTTTTAAAAATATCGCGGTAACAAATAACAACGAGACCACTTGGTTTGACGCGACAGTCTAGCATAAACTGATTAGGACCCTCGTCGATGCGCATGTTTGAGTGAGTTTACCGTTTTGAAAGATTTCTATGTAGTTTTTCAACAGTTTCACATTTGTACTGTGACAAAGATGTATACAGGGCTTTCTAGAATTAGTTAAAGATATTTTAACCACGGGCTCGGAATGCGTGTCTGGAAACATAAAAAATAATAAAAAAAATCTAAAACGAAAAATAAATAAAATATTACAAAAATTAATTCTCGCAATAACGCATGGGGGTCAACAAACTCTCGTTCGCAGCTCACAGCTGATTGTCTCACCGCTCACGGCTGCCGCGTGAATTGTCACTACCTCGCAGGTACTTAGCTACTTAATGTTTATTTGTACCTAAAGGCTACTAGGTATTATGTAATTTACTATTATCTGTTAAATTGCTAAAAGCCCTTAATGTTTTTGTTTTATCGAAATTTTAATCAGTTAAAAAACTTTACATGTCACACAGTGCAAATATCTCGTTCCAGTATTTTATTTTTTAATTTAATATGTAATACTTACCTAAGTATTAATTATTAGTGAGCCGCGAAAGTAACCGCTGTTTCTAAGTCATAAAAAATCATAGTTGTAAGTTCTGGGGGGTTACCATAAGCACTTAAAACAGTACTATTTCGACAATACTAATTGTCAGTCGAGAAAGACAACCTTATGACGTATATCATAAAGTTGCTTATAAAGGCAGACATTTAGCAATATGGAAATAATACTGCTTTAAGCGTTCATGGTAGGGCCCCTGATCAAGGTCATGTATCGATGCGCTTGCCGCTTCGATCGTCCGTCGTCGACTCCCGCCCCGCGCGGGGGCGCTCCTTACAAATCATTATTTCTAATACAGTCATTTTTCAAATCAGTTGATTTTTGATCGTGTTTGGGATGTGTTATGTTTTTGTTTGTGTTTGCGTTTATTTATCGCGAAGTGTTCATGAGTACCTTTTCAATGGTGAAAATTTAATAGAGGGTGGCTAGTGTGATCACCTGACCTGACATGTGTCTTCTTCATGTGGGTAGGGTCGAAGGTTTGACTGACGTTGTGAACCTCACAATTGAACTGATCTTGCCTTAAAAAGTTATAGGAAAATAGGAACCTACTAGCAATACTTAAAGACACATCAACAACCGTGCTAAGTTTTGCATTGAGTACCTATAATGGTGGATATGTTTAAATATGGATGTAAATAGTGTGAATAGGTAGGTACGTAAATCATTTTTGTAGTTAGGTGCATAGGTACGTAAGCCTGATTCTTATCTTTACCACACGCCTACATTCACAAGTTTTTTATGATCAATCAGTTCAAAGCCTATCATTGGGATAGGACACGCAATAAATGTAACACACGCGCCATACCTAGTATCTAGGTGTCACGTGTCGTCGGCCGTCGCGCGCGGGTGACGGGTCATTGAACTTGAGCAACTGAATATGAGTTATTAAAAATGTTGTAATTAATTTATTTTAAGTCCGATATATTTTTTAATATTTTTTACTGATTTATTTATATATTCAGAATGTCCAGGTAAAATATCGTGCACTAATTTGAAAAGACCTTATAGTATATTAAAAGTCATAATATTGATACGTGATGCAAAACCTTGGACATCTTTTTACGAAAATTGTGCGGACGGAGGAGTATGAAATTTGGCACACTTATGTAGGAGTCTATGGCTATATGTAGGAGAAGTGCAAAACTAATATTTTACAATAATAATGCTTATAAAGTGCATTAAATCCAAAAAATAAAACATTACCGCCACTGCCATGCATTTGTAGAATAGACCATCTGCCTTCCTGTGCCAGGCAGCTCGTAAAAGGCGAGGATAGGCTTGCCGTCACTAACACCGTGATATCTGACTAGGTAGTAGAGTTTCACAGCGACTCGCCCGGATTGGTACCACCACCTTACCTTTTCCTGCCGACATAACGTCATGACGTGTTCCGGTTCGGAGGGTAAGGTAGCCGGTATACTTACTTTTTGCTCAAGACCTAACATCCCGGCCTCTGGTTGGCAACGCAACATTACCACCTTTGGTGTCTCTAGGCGGCGGCAATTTCTTACCATCAGGAAATCCGTCTGCTTGTTTGCCTTCCAATGTTAATAAAAAAAAAACAAATATATTGATACTAGCGATAAAAGATCACAGATGTCGCACTAACTATTCATAAAGTTTTGTGGTTGGTCTTGAGAAATGAGGATGGCGTTCTTATCAACAAGATATTAAAATGTATTATGGTCGAATTTCGACCAATGCGCGCCCACTAGTATATCTAATGGTGCTAAACATACTTTACTCGCCAGGCGTCCCATTCACGTCAAAGGAAAGCCACGCGGTGGCGGGTCTGCTGAACACGCTGGGCGTGCGGTGCCGGTGGAACAGTCGTGCGCCGGAGGACGCGGAGTGCGTGCGGCTGCTGCGGAGGGCTGGGGCCGTGCCCCTCGCCGTCACCAACGTGCCCGAGATCAATAAATGGTGATGTACTCATTTGTGTCCCCTCCAAACTTGTCATCACCTGAAACCATATCCGAATTTTCGGCCTTGCTCTCAGTTTAGGTCGATACCGAAACCTTCTTAATTATGTAATTTTCTATTGATACTGAAATATAGAGTGTTTATACTCACAAATTTTCGTAATCGTGCCTCCAGCCTAAATAAAAAACAGTTAATAAAGTACGAAGGTATCAGCCTTTTTTATTTGATATGTCGCCTCTGTGGTCTAACATTTCAGCTTAAGACTTGACTGATTGAGGTCCCGGGTGCGAACCGGTCACGCGGCAATAAATAGAAATGTTAAGTTTAAAATTTATAATAAAAAAACGTTGTCGTATAATAAAATGTCATGATGTGTGAATCTGTACTCACCTATCTACAAGTTGTACGGAACCCTTGGTACGTTAGTGCGACTCGCACTTGATCCTTTTTATTTATAGGAACGAAGTTCCTTATGGCAGGCTTGAAGAAGATATGAATGTTGCTGCGCGACGGAACTGAAAAAAAAGTGATAGTAAAAACCGTAAGAAGAAACCGTGTAATAAAACCGTTAAATGAGACATGCGCAGACGCGACAGTTGCTGCGCGACCGAACTGAAAAAATGTGATGGTAAAAACCGTAAGAAAAAAACCGTGGACTAAACCCGTTAAATGAGACGTGCGAGTACACTACTCGCTGGTGTATACGAATGTATAATACCTTTCTTTTTCTCCCTCACTCCACCCCACCAATGCATAATACACTCATGAAATGTGTCGATTCTACATTAGCCAAGGACGACACCACATATTTATCTATTTCTGTGCTTGCCAGACAGCTAGTGCTCGGCGGTTATTGTACTTGCATAATAATGCCTTATCAAGTGAATGATCGTCTGTGCTTAATACTTGTATCTTTTTACAAATAAATTAAACGACACATAATTGTTAATAATTCATTTTTCCCCGTGTTTTCGGGCTCTCTGCAGAATAGATCATCTGCCTTCCTGCCAGGCAGCTCGTTAAAGACGAGCATAGACTTACTATCACTTACACCGTGACAGCTGACTAAGTGGTAGAGTTTCGCAGCGACTTGCTCGTTTTGGTACTACCGCCTCACCTATTTCTGCTGCCACAACATTGATGTTAGCCGTTTAGTTCCAGTTCCGAGGATAAGGTAGCCAGTAAACTTACTTTTGCTTAAGGTCCAACACCCCTATCTCAAGTTAGCAACGCACCACCTTTGGTGTCTCTTGGCGGTGTGAATTTCTTACCGTCAGGAAATCCGTCTGCTTGTTTGCCTTCTACTATCATAAAAAAATATTTTTTTTTTATTTATTCATAACGTACTCTTAGGCAGGAGACACGAAACATGGTGTTCGGCCAGACCAACAACCCGTACCACACGGGCCGGACCGTGGGCGGCTCCAGTGGGGGGGAAGCGGCCTTATCTGCTGCCTTGGCTTCTCCCATATCACTCTGTTTGTATTTATAGCCATACATCCTATAACAACAATGTAATGTTTATTGAACACTGAACAAAACACCAAATTTACAACTTTTATTTCATTTGCTAACATCAATTATAAAGTGTGTTTGTATGTTCCGTTCTTACTTCAAAACGTAACGGTTTATGATTTTTAACATGTCTTAAAGATTGGAGAAGGATATAGGTGGTGATTTTGTTGCGCACTCGCTAAACTTATTTAAGTTATCGCTATCTTCTATCAACGAAAGTATTAGAAAGAGACAAAACACTTTTAGAGCTGTCAGATTAGTCTGTACGAGACATTGTAGAAACGTTTAATCTAACTCACTCGGAAAACGTTGATTAAAAACATCACAACTTGACTTGTGACTTGACTAATATGACATTTCTAAAATGTTCCATCTCTTTTTATTTTGTTTCATTTGAAAAAGATAGTATAACAAGCGTCTAAAATAAGTTTAAGTTTGTGAACAGCAAAATCATTGCCATAGACTACTTTTTATTCTTTTTATGGTTGCCACAAATAGCTTAATCCATACTAACGTTATAAATGCGAAAATTTGTCTATCTGTTACGTTTTCTCGGCTGAACTGCTGGCTAATTTTGGTGAAATTTCGATCGCATTGCTAAAAACCCAAGTATAAGGCTGAAAGCAATTATACCCAAAGAATATAAATAAGAATTACGTGGCGATTTGATAATTATTTTTTCAAAAGATAGCAAATGTTTTTGAAATGGTCCCACACTTGTCGGATCATGATAAAATTAAGATGGGATTTTCACTTCTGAATCATGATCTATCTTTCTAAAAAAGAACCAGATTGATTCCGAGGTGGTCCCATTTTAATTTTATCGATGATATGTATGTATGTATATATACGATGATTAATAGATGAGGTCGTCAAATTAGACAAAGATGTATGCATTGTAAAATATGATCCAAAAACTACTAGTAGGATGATAAAATTTATGTGGGACCGTCTCGGAATCATTTGTTATCTTTCCGCGACGTGCAATGAAATACTTGGGAGTCGGATTTGGCAGTTTTGCTGTGCTTAATTATTTATGTATGTTTGTGGTTTCTTCGTCATTTCACAAACTTTATTTGAAGGAGAGTACATCTGAGGTGCACTCATTGACACCAAGACTGGATCTGATCATTTAATGCTAAAGAAATTAAGGGAAACACTCAAATTTTTGGGCACTTAAATGATTTAGAAGTGAAATAGGCGTCGGCTTTTTGCGGTATTCCTGTACTTGAATTATGTAATGTCATTAGTCTGGAATTTAAGAAAAAGTTATTTAGGTTATTGATTTAATTTAGATTTTTTTTAATAAAAGTAGGCAAGTTACTCCTTATTAAGTAAGCGATCTGACAGTGAAGTCCTGACAACATCGGCTCAGCCATTTTAAAAATTAGCCGGAACAAATAGACCGACAGACAGACTATACTATATGCTTAGCATAAAGTACATAGTAAAAACACAGCACATTGTAAAAGGCGGTTGTTTTATTATTACAAACATAAACTCTAATTATATTTATTGGTATATAGATTTATAGATTAACAATTGTTTTTTTTAGGTTCAGACATTGGTGGATCTACGAGGATGCCAGCGTTTTTCTGTGGATTGTTTGGATATAATCCAACAGCTGGGTACACAAGTCTTAAGGGTTGGTCAAACTTTCGTATTATTGACGTGAAAATTCTCATCTTTACTGTGCATACTATACTTTAATCCAAATAAAATTATTTAATTTGCAATTATTTACTCACTAAACTAAATGTTATTGGTTTGACGTATTCGTAACTTGGTTACAATACTTTAAAACTGAAAACTGTTTCGAATGCATAATATTTGCAAAAAAAATATTAAAAATGTAATCTTTTGGCATACATAAGTAATACAATTTGAACTTGACACATTGATCTTTAGATTGTCTATGGAATTGATAGACATTGGCAATGATGAATGCATTTGAATGATAAATCGAATTATTATTTTCCAACCATAAACAGCAAATATTGATTACCAGAAAACAATAGTCTTTAAAAAACAAAAAAAAATCGATTTCAAGTTACCGATTCTAAGGAATAGTTACTATTGAAGTTAATAAAATACAATTTTACAACGTGACGTTCTGGTAACAAGATTTATTTGAATACCGGTACAAAATATTGTCAGGTGTTTGAGATCGTTTGGTGTCATTTGTCTGGTCGCCTCGTCTGATATCGTATGTTACGAGTTAAAATTAAAGGATCTTGTGTTTACTTCGTGATTTGGATCTTGTTATTCTCCGATTTAACAATAATTTGGCCACTCTTGCCCCGTTGATGGAGTGGCTAGCGTACATGCCTAACTAGACGAACCAACCGCGAGGCTCGGGTTCTATTCCCGACGGGGGCAGGTATTTGTGTGATGAATACTGGTTTGTCTGTTAAGGTTGGGAAAAATGGAAAATAAAAAAATATAACATGATGCATCTTGAGGAAATATTAAGATGCATCAAACTTAAACTCAAAATCTATTTATTTACATGGATCTATACAAAGATTCTTGTGACGCGTCTATATAATTCTAAAAACTGCCACCGGATCGGAACGCGGCCACACACTGAGAAGATCCGGCGAAAGAAACTCAGCGGGCTTGTCTTTTTTCTTATAAATCTAAGTTACAAAAGTTTATTACATTTAGGTACAAATAATTTGCAGAGATAGGTATGAGGAGCAATTAATCCCAAGCATTTGTCTTCTAAATATTCTGAAAGCTTATAATAACCTTTGCCATACAACTTAGATTTAATACATTTTTTAAATTTATTTAATGGTAAGTCTTTAATATGGTCGGGAAGTGTATTGTAAAAACGTATACACTGGCCCATGAAAGAATAACTGATTCTGTGGAGACGAGACTTATGCACAACGAGATTGTACATCAAACGATCACACACAAAAAAAATATAATTGATGTGTCGGGATCAGAAATGAGTGATGAGTGTTCAGATAATCTACATATATAAAAGAAAGTGGTGTTAGTTACACTATTCATAACTCAAGAATGGCTACACCGATTAGGCTGAAAATTGGTAGGGAGGTAACTTAAAACCCGAAGAAGGACATAGGATACTTTTTATCCTCTTCAATTGTGAGGAAACTGGGAAAAACAACATTTTAATTTTTCCCGTACAAACTGAACGGCCGGAACGAAGTTCGCGGGAACAGCTAGTAATGGATAAAACGTAGGTACTTTTATCCATTATTAATTGCATTTGTTATTTTTTTAAAAAAGGTAGCTTTTACAAGCGACCTCACCCTCTTGATAAAAGAAATTACACGTCATTTCTATTTTGTAAACGTATTTTTCAGTGTCACTTTTCTGAAAAATGCACCCACGGCTAGCCGAAAGTACCTACTAAGTCCCAAAATGTGACAGGTGGCAAGCCTATCGTCAACGGTCACTTATCTAAATCTGCGACAATGTTGTTTTTATTAAAGACAAATACATTTTTAAAACCTTACCCGGGACCTCATGAAGTCCAACACTAAATCACAGAGGCAATAACACCGGCACAAAAAAAAATAAGTAGAATGTGCATTTGACCGGACCTACCTACGGGTACGTATTTTGGTCCGCTGAATCCGAATTTGAAGTCAGTTTGACCCCTACGCCCTCAAGTTTCGAGAAAACTAAGAAAAACTGTAAAATGATGAAAATCGGCAATTTTAACGATAATTTTTTTTTGGAACTAAACTAAGTGCGATTTTCACGTATTTTGATCCGCTGAATATGAATTGAAACTTTATTGAGGCCACGAGACAATTTAAACGTAAAAAAAAATTTACACAAAACTCTCGAAAATTCTGAAAAAATATAGTTTTCATGATAAAAGAACTTCTTCTGGTCCAATTCAGATAAAATTTTATACCATTTGATGTCTTTAATTCGCATCTTAATTTTTTTTTGTCCCATCACCCTCTAAAGCTGGAAAAATTAGAAAAAAAAATCTGTAAAAATGACCATTTATAACAGAAAAAAAAATGATGGGACATGATTTAATGCCTAAAATATATACTCCATAATGTAGATGTATGAAATAACTTGAAATCTGTGTAAAACACAAGATATAAAAAGATAGAAAGAAATGATTTTTACGAATCCTAAACTTTGCTTCGTTTGTATCGCACTCTTTTATCCTGAAATGATCTTCGTAGTTGATTCCTCTTTCGTTTACGATTTTCTTCGGGTACTTCTCTTTTTAAAATCCAACATGGAAATCACGCTTAATTTAGTTCCAAAATTTTTTTAAATCATCAAAACTGCCGATTTTCATCATTTTTACGGTTTTTCGAAATTTTCTCGAAATTTGAGGGTGTAGGAGACTGACCTTAAATTCGGATTCAGCGGACCAAAATACGTACCCATAGGTAGGTCCGGTCAAATGCACATTCTACTTTTTTTGTGTGCCGGTGTAATCAGTAATTACCCACTACATTGTCAGTAACTTCCAGGTATTATAAATATTTTTTAAATTTTAAAGTAGGAAAAAATTGCGCCTCTGACAGGATTTGAACCTGTAACCTTTCGTCTCAAGCCGACGAATGCTCTAACCATTTGAGCTACTGAGGACTCACATCCTGTGAAGAAATGTTTAATTCCCTTCCCTTCCCTTTATTTACGCAGGTAATTATGTCCTATAGATACACAATTATGAGTAAAGTCTGTTTTTTCTTCTTCTTCTTTTATAAATATGGCTTTCGATCGTTTTTCACGACTCACTTTGTCAATGTCAAGTTAGTTATCTCTTATACAGTCATTAGTCACTAAGTACAAAGTCATGTCAGGTCAGGGTCTTGAGTAAATCTTGTGAGATTTGACGGCAGCGAGGAAATACCAATATACTAATTTCTTCATGATTATTTCATTTGTGCACTTTCACTGAACAAAATTAATCTAATTCCCACCTAAATTAACCAACTTCATTCAAACAAACACGAAATTCAATAATATTGAAAAAAAATACGACCATCTTCTTTCACGATGGTGCCAAAACTCCTGTTTTTTCCTAGAAGTCCAATTTGGTAAACAACGATAGCGGAACAGTGACATTAGTCAGCCGTAAACTGTAGACAATCAGTAGGCAAGAATTCTAATACAGTGACATAATGACATAACACAGTGAATGAATGATGTTTATTGTCATTATTACTATAGTAATCTAGTCGATAGTAGTGATTTTATATAAGGGAAAGTGTTGTTTATGTATCTTCCTTTCTTGAAGTAACATAATAAAGGATAGTGTTTATTTCATAAACAAATAATGGAAGTGGTGAATGATATATGTAGTATTATTTTGGTTGTACCTCTACCTAACACTTCAGTAATAGTGGTGTGATTTTTTTTTATAGGGGATACAAACTTTTAATGGACTCTCATTTTCAATCTATATGGTTTATGTTCATAGGTTCGGTGCTACGTTCGGGGCTGGCCCCCACCATGGCATCAATAGGGTTCGTCAGCAAACATCTGGAAGACCTGGCGCCGCTGACGACCGTTGTGGCTGCGGACAAAGCTCACCATCTACAGCTGGACAGGGAAGTCGACGCTAAGGTTAGCAAATTTCAATAATGTTCCCATGTTCTTGGTTTCATGGAAGAGTCAGGTTGGCTGCTTACGTACCAAGAAGTTTGACCGCCTTGTTCATCGAGGGGTTCGATTCCTGAGGGTGGTAGATATTTGTGTGTTAAACATCTAGATATTTTAATTCCTATACTTAGGATCCTTGATATAATCTATAGGAAAGGAATTAAAAATTTTACAACAGGATCCTCTGAAGCTAAAATGGTTCGAGCATTTGTCAGGGAGACGAAATGATGCAGGTTTCGAATCCTTTCGGTTATAAAGTTCTTTTTAAGTTTATTACACACGTTATATACACTTATAATTTATGTGTAGGAGACTAGAGAAGTGCAGAATGCTAATATTTTTCAATAATAATGCTTATAAAGTACATTAAATCAATAAATAAAACATTACCCACACTACCATGCATTTGACACACACAAACAAATGTATTGATGATAACGATAAAACATCATAGATGGCGCACTAAAAAGTTTGGAAACAAAGTAGTTGGTCTTGAGAAATGAAGATGGCGTTCTTATCAACAAGATATTAAATTTTTTTATGGTCGAATTTCGACCAACGGGGGACCACTAGTTATTAAATATGCATCAATATCGTTGGCTAACATTCATAACACAATTATATGTATACTTACTTTGGGTTTAGATTTAATTTATCGGGGAATATTTATTTTGTGAGAGGTTAGCGCCAGTTTGTTTATCACTAACACCGTGACCAAAACTAGATGGTAGTTTTGCGAAAACTCGTCCGTATTGGTACCACATTCTTGCGTATTCCTCTCGCTATAATGTTAGTTTTCGCTATTTTGGTGGTGTTCTTTTAGTGTACATTAAAATCTGTAGTAACGGTTTGAATTAGAATTCCGGCAATGTTGTATAAAAAATGTCCAGTAAGTGCGGACATATATAATGTTTTGATTTTAAAAGAATATTCATTTTAACTAAGTTTAATTTGCCTTTCAGAAAGTCAAAATTTATTATACAGAGACATCCAAAGACTTACGTGTCAGTCCGATATGTTCCGAGTTGAGGAATGTTATGAAAAAGTAAGTAACTATAAAATTTCATCTTAGAGTTAAATCGCCTCTGTGGTCTAGCGGTCCGGCATCGGATTTGACTTCATGAGGTCCTGGATTCAATGCCCAGGTCGAAAAAAAGACGGGTTGCACTCCGGGAGTGTCGGCAGAAGTGAAAATTTGAATATTAACGTTGTGCATTTTTGATATTTTGTAATGGTTAGAGAATAATTTTGCACGAAGTACTTTAATTATCAGTATGAAAGTATTATAATTTATGTGGTAAAATACAATAGTCTTGTGCGTATTTGGACATTTTGGATTCGCACTGTAATCGTACAATCCGTAAAATGTACTAGTACACCTTGTTAGTACTATTAGTACGCTAGCTATTCATAGTAGCTAGTACAATTTACCTCGGCCAGTTAAAATAGTATTACTTAGGAGATATAACATGATGAAATATTTAATTTTCAAACTTATACATAATTAAATTCTATATATTATAAAATATATTATAAATGTTTATATCGATTTTCTTTCTATTATTATTTCCTTTGTTAAACTTACAACATTTTCTAAAACAGCTTAACTTCTTCACAATATTGTACTGTAATTTTATTAAGTGAGAAACTATAATATAAATACACCTACAAGTCGCAAACAAATTAAAATATGTTTTACTAAACTAATATCTATTTTATCTACCACAAACTGCAAAGCATTCAAACCAAAAAAAATCATTGTATGATTAAATACGTATTATCTTCAATATTTTATTGTTTTTTTTTCAGGGTCATATTTTTAAATGAAAAAAAGTTACTTGTACTGTTTAACGTATCAGTTATAAATCACTAGCAGCCCGTCTCAGCTGCGCAAGATTTAACAAACTACTATGTTATTATACATGTAAACCTTCCTCTTCAAACACTTTTCGCTTTATTTATAAACAGGGATCAAAGGAGTAATATTACATTTACATTATAGTCTGTATCACATTGTAATAAAGACTGTAACACCAGGTTGAATCTTGGAGTATATTACTCCGTGTTTATAAATAAAACGGTTTATCTGCTAAAAAATCGCATCAAATCCGTTACAAAACTTTACTCGACATAAATAGGGACAAACCAGATCAGGTCCTGACTTGGTGACGAAGGTTCACATCGAAAATACGCACTTTCAAATAAAAAAAATATTGTTAAATTGTTTCATAAATGACATATGAACGATATGAAATCACAAATATATCAACCTATTTTTTTTCGTTTCTTTTTTACATTTAATACCATACACAACATTGAGGTGGTTCTTAGCTTACATGTAGTTCTAAAAAATAGTAATTTTAGTGTTAATTATTTAAAAATGTGAATATTTGGAAGTTTGACTAAGTGCCGATGATGGTAAAATATATCAAATATTTTGTCAGGGTGTTAGCACAGCTGTCGACCGAGGCGACCAGCACTGATTTAGCTCCAAAACCGTACTACCACGAGGGTTTCGACTACATGTACTCGCTATGGAGATACTCCATGACGCTGGAGGCTGATGAGTTTGCAGTGCAGCTCACCGGCAACACGCACCGGGTTCATGGGCTGACGGAGCTTGCTAAGAAGGTTGGTATACCTTTTGCACCCGTACATACTTACATACATACGCTTAAACATTCATACACATATACATTCATACATTTGCATATACACACCTGCAGAGTTTTAAATCTAGAATGCAGAAAATCTAGCTGAAAAAACTTACCAGTTCTAGTTTAAATGTGCAACGAACCTACCACGAATTGTCATTTGTTTCACATGCCACATAATTATTGATAATATTTAAGAAAAGTTTTTATCAAAAGATAAGACACCAAAAACGTTCTAAACAGGTCTTGTCTTACAGTTCACTTTCAACAGTAATTAAAGTATTTATCAAATTAAAACAGGTAAAATACATTGAAACTGATTTGCGCTAGACAAAGTATAAACAAAAGCACAGAAACAAAATAGTTTAACATGTTAACAAAGTACAAACAATAATTATTTTGAGGCTGACGGCAGTACATATTGCCAACTCGGTTAATACCGGTCGATCACAAAGCTCTTTAATATGACTATTAAAATGGTATCCAGGACTTTGTACCAAGACAGGGACTTTTGGTGAATTTTCAGATGAAATTGTGACATCGAAAATTACACTTCGATTTTAACAATATTTACAACAATAAGCACTGCCTTTTTTCAACTCATTTTTTGAAGAAATTCTTCGTGTGTGCGCGCATTCATTCACTCATTAATCATATTTTTCGTCAAAATAACATGCAAAGTTACACGCACACAGTTTTAGCTTAGGCACAGATAGTTCCAGCTTATCACCTCGCTTACGACACGGCGCCACAAAATAGTTACCTGAATGGTTTGTAGATGGCGTAGATATTCATCGTTTTAGTTTTGTGATATTACAGCTTTATATACTAAAGTTTAATTTAAATGTAAGTTCGTATATTTATAAAACTTATGCAATGTATTGGGTAAGCAGGGCTTATTTGGGTATATGGAGCGCATGCCACTGCCCGCCTCCATATCTACACAATTAAACATATTTCTCCGGTCTTTTGTGTAAATTAAAACGTCTTCCTTTCTATTTAGCCGGTGGTCGTAAGAAGCGAATAAAGGTTACATGTGTCATTACCAACAAGACCACCTGTGGTACAGTACTGTGCAGCTATTACCTATTAGGATAGGGATTCACCGTCCTATCTATTCCTACCTCCATAATGACTGTCACGTTCCGGTTTTAGGGGTAGGGTAGTCAGTATATTTGGGCAATAAGCCTAATATCCTGGGTGACTCACTTTTAACATTTATGCTACGGTGTCTTTAAGCCAAGGTTGTCTCTTATCATCAGGAGGTCGAGTGCTTGTTTGATGTATTTTGCCATAACATTCTATAGTTATTTACACAAATATATACCGGGATATCACCATTATTACATAGGACCCGTACCTGTCTACTTTCAAAACTGTTTTGAAAAACCATTTATTTTAAATAGATGACTAAGTAGCGTCACGCCCGTATCTTCGAAAAAGTAGACAGAGGCATGACCAGGGTATCCATGAATAGACGAAGGTACTTAACTCCACAAAAGCCATACCTAACGCCAATTGGGCACTTATTTAATATCGGGCAACGGTGATTATATTATAAAATTGAAAAAAAAATTGAGTTGCCTTGTCCTGACGAACGTCGTATGTTAAAGTTTTTGTATATTTATATAGTTTATTTAAAAAAAGGTTGTCTGGTAAGATCGACAGATCGTTTTGTTTGTCGATAAGACTGCCTTTTGTGTACTATAAACTATAATCGTATCCTGTTGATACAGTCCCCGGCATATGAGTTGGCAACAGTCTATAGATGCGCAGAAGCAATTGTTTAGGTGTGTT
>NJDD01003467.1:30589-53504 GCA_002245505.1 Calephelis nemesis
CCGCCTCAGCTCGGGAACTTGCAGTACAGCGCGTAGTGCAGCTCGTACCCGGAGAACCGGCAGTACTGGGCCTCCTTCTGCGTATACCCGCACAGGGACGAGAACTTCTTCAGCTCGCGCGGCGCCTCCGCGGCCGGTGAGTCCTGTAATATAATTCGTCGCAGGTAATTTAACATTTTAAAGCCATATTCTAATATTGAACACAACGAAATAGCGAACAAACTAAAACGTAAAAAAATCTTTTCCGACGTCATGTGATTTTCACCTTGAAGCGGAACATGTGTGTCATGTGAAATGTCATGTGAGTGACACGTGTCATTTTCTTGTGGTTAGGAAAATTAGCGATAATATTATAAAGCTATTGACAATATGTAATTATGCTTGTGACCCAAGCCTTTTGATAAAATTATTCATAATATATACTAAGGTTGATGAGGTTAGCAACATACTACGATAAAGTTATTTATATCGAATCATTTAGCGATGTTTGGTGGATGTAGCGGATACTGACCGGAGTGGCGAAGACGGTGAGCACGAACTTGCCGGGACAGAAGGTCTGCAGCACACGCGAGATGAGCTCGTGGTACTCGCGCGCCGGCACGTTGGACTCGAACGACACGTACGAGCACGAAGCCTCCGGAGTTATGTGGATTGTCATGTAGCAACCCTGGCACACGTACAATAAGGTTAAGTCACAAGTTTAGCAAGTCTCAGGTTCAATTCTCGACTGGATAGGCCATTTGTGTGCTGATCACATTGTCTGTATTTCGGGTATTCGTTAAATCGTTGACTAATACTTATATCAAAAGTCCATAATGTACAATGTTCGAACGGTGAACAAACATACCGTTCGCTGATGGTACGAGACGCACCTTGAATATACGACAGTTAATGCGACAGTACGGATACGACATAACATCCGGATACCAGTTACAATATTCGACAGCCGGCACACTTATGTCAATGATTTATTAATCCCACATATTACGTACATCAAGTACGAGATTTGACAATTATAATATGATCAGTAAGATTACTCTTCAATCTCGATATCATTACAAACTGAAAATTGGGATCGGATTTATGTCACTTTGTTCTCTTGCACACAACACTAGCACAATTATGACATTTAGTTTATAGTAAACTACGATTTCTTATATCGGGTTCGATGACTTTTTGTAACTAAATGTTAATAACTCAGCAGTTTGCAAACTTCAAGAGTACAAAATGACACAAATCCAATTCCAATTTGCATGAAATCTAGATTCAAGAGTAAATTACTCTTAAAAAAATGAATATAAAAAACCCGAAATGTTATATGAATAATATTATTTTTAAATGTGATGTATATTTTTGAATACATACACTGAGCCATTTGATACCCATATTTTGCTGTAGGTATTAAATAAAATTACACATGAAAGGGCTATGAATATTTTGGCTTACCTACTGTTCGGCAATTAGTTTTTTTTTTTAATTGCGTTCACTGATAATTCTTTAAAAAATGGATAGTTAACACCAATACAAATAAAAAATATTCTTAGAAAAAAATTCGTTAGGTGTCACATTCCGAAGATAAAAACAACTATTGTTTTACTATCAAAGGTTACGACTTTACACGGTTCAGACAGGTTTACTAAATTACAAATTTGGGAGCTCATATCTTCGAAATGTGACACTTTACGCGTTATTGTCTCAGAATATTTTTTGTTTGTATTGATGTTAGCTATCCATTTTTGAAAGAATTATTAGTGAACGTAATTTTGAAAAATAAACAAAATGGCAAACAGTAGGTAAGCCTGGCTTTATACAAAAACCTTTAAGTTTCTTTACTCGCTGAATATTTATGTTAAACAGATGTTACAAAAATATTTCAGTATTCCAT
Organism: Calephelis nemesis; assembly: GCA_002245505.1. Classification (NCBI taxonomy): domain Eukaryota; kingdom Metazoa; phylum Arthropoda; class Insecta; order Lepidoptera; family Riodinidae; genus Calephelis; species Calephelis nemesis. Next base: position 32,475 of record NJDD01003467.1, read on the forward strand.
AACATATCTAGGCTAAAACCAGTCATTAATAAAAAAAACAATCATTTTTCCTATTTCTTTGTTTGTAATAAAGTCATATTCAAAAGCTTACACCATTCTCACAACCAAAACTCCAACACACAAATTTGTTTAACAATAACTTACGTCCTTAGCGACCCCATTCATAGAGTACCCGCACGGATCGAAAAGATAATCATCTATCACCATTCCCGGAATTATCTTGTCTATTCCTGACGCCTGGAACAAAAACGGTTCGTCAAATTACACAGCAAAAATAGCTTACCGTTATTTATATAAATTAACGAAACATACTACGAACGTACACTTTGACAATTTGTGAATTTTGAATCAAGAATGATAGGGCGCAGTGAAACTGGTAAAAACCGGATTTCGACTATATTATGTCATCTAAGCACACGTATGTTGATTATTTCCCTCGATTTCGAAGATACTGGTCCACTTGGTAGCAAAGGGACCACCTCTGAAGTATGATTGCTCTTTCAAATAAAAAAAAGTTTTTCAAATCGGTTCAGAAACGATAGACTATAGAGAAATAAAATGTAATAAAAACTATTTATTTGCGTAACATATTGTTTATTCAAATTTTGTTACAAATGTATTCAAGAATTCCAACATATTCTACGATTGCAATTAATTACATACTATATTTTAATAATCATAGTGCTTTTCTTTAAATTGGTTAATATACATGAAATATGTAATATATATTATTTTTAATTTGCACACTTTATAGTACAGTTTTAAATTATTTATGTTATACATTTCTGACATGTTATTTAATCCAAAATCTTTTCAATTTTAATTAATCACTTATATCTTTTATTTTTTTAATTCAATTCTTTTTTAATTTTCGTTGTTTTTATAAGTTTTAGTTATGAATCAATTCTAACAACAAAATTGATTTTCAATTTTGACATCTCATAATAATTATCGAAACAAGTATTATGTACAATACACATGAGAGTTGTTATAATACATGACATACGATGTTACGGAAAGATTTTGTTTATGTATACATTTGCACAGGGAGGACAAAGATTGTTTTGGTGAAATAGGAAGGAATATTGTTACAATAAGAAGATCTAATGTACTCCTATTAAGCGCAAATAAAGATATTATTATGCAAAAAGAACATAGGAGTCTAACATATAAAGATAATTTATTTGCATAGATGTACAGATAAAGTACCTTGGTCGCTTCCGCGGCGCTGGCGGAGGCGGCCCGCGTGAAGATGTCCATGACGGCGGGGTCGAGGTCCGACATCAGGATCTCGATGGTCTGGTCGGGCTCTAGTGCTTCGGACCCATTGCACTCCTGTTCCTGTTCCTTCTCCAGGGCATCCACTGTACCTGCAATTGTACACCAAGAGTAAGTACTTTCACGCCCGTATCCTCAAGGTAGGCAAAGGTATAAGCAGGGCCCCCACGATTAGTCGAAGGTACTTAATCCCACAATGTTATTAGTGGCAAACCTATCGTCAGTCAGGTACTTACCCAATCCCGACCGACATTGTTTTTTACTAGAAAATTGTAAATCACATTTTGAGTTCCTTAAAACCCGTATTCATAACCAATATCGGATCAGTAGAGCACAACACCGAGACCAAAATAAGACGGTACAGTTTTGCGACAATATCAGTGTTAGTAAATGAGTTCTAGCTTGGGGGGCAGCCAACTTATTCAACAGGTTAGCATACCAGGATTAAATTGGCAACGAGCATTACTACTTTTGATGTCTGTAAGTATTATAATAACTTTTTTCCTTTGAATTTACTAAAAAAATAGGACAAATTAAACAATACTGTTACAAGAAACCTAAAAAATAATCCTAAAAATTAAAGCTTGAGACTTTAAAGTTTTGTGGTTTAAAAAAACAAACCTTCAAGTGGGAGGAGTGTGTACAGATACCAGCAGTCCTTTTCTGGGCCCATGATGTAAGCGCGTCCGTCGCCGAAGAATGAGTCTAAGAGCTCGACCTGCAACAATAATAAATGTAACTGACCAAATTGCCTACACACATACATATCATCACGCCAAGTCCCTTACGGGGTAGGCAGAGAGTATCGAGTGCCAGACCTCACGATCCTGACAAAACTGTCTTGCTTCCTTCACATTCATTACCCTTTTCATACAAACACGCCGGTTTCGGAGACTCTTGACACCACCCTCGGATAATATCCGATTGATCTGATCGTGAAATGTCAGCCTTGGTCTCCCCGGGTACCTAGATCCATCCACATTCGCATTGTATATCTGCTTTGTCAATCTTTCATCTGTCATTCTTTCCACATGCCCGAACCAGCGGAGCATGCCCTTTCGCATTTTAACACCAACACTTTCTTTCAATCCCACTCTTTCTCGGATCTCACTGTTACGAATGCGGTCAGCGAGCGTTACACCACAGATTTTCCGTAGTGCTCTCATTTCGACCGCATTTATCCTACTTTCATGATCTTTCTGACATACCCAACTCTCACTTCCATACAATAACGTTGGGGATAAGCACAGAATTATGCAAAGCGAGTCTAGCTTTTTGACTCAAAACCTCGCTTTGGAATAGCCTACCCAACGCTCCATTCACACTATTCCCCGCACTCACTCTCTTCTCTACATCCGCGGTGTACCTTCCATCTCTGCTAAAAGCACAACCAAGATATACAATTTCATTCACTTGTTCCAGCACTACATCATCAACCAAAACTCTTACATCCGTTCTGGCTACATCTCTTTCAAATACCATTATTTTGGTTTTCAACGCATTCAAATGTAATTCAAATTGCCTACTTTTAACATATCCTTTGCACGTTAGGTGTGTACCGCTGGGAGTACGGACAATATGCGCTGCGTTGCGGGTTATCACTAACACATGCCAGTTTAACGCCATTAAAAAAAGATAGTTCCAAAGATATAAACAAAAAAATAATATTACCCGGACCCTAAATAAAAGTTGACAACCGTTTATACCACAGCTGCCTCATTTTAGGGACGCATTACCTAATACAAGTATTTTCATAACTACTAAATTTTCAAATTTGCTAGTGGGGCTGGAGGTCAAAATTGTAGGTGACTTTGTAATCTTTTCATACCATTTTTTTTATTTGACAGAGTGAACCTGCTGTCTGTTAGTAATCTTTGCTTGTGTTGTGTGCTTATGTGTGTTACTTCAAAAAGGCAATTTCTTAACGCATTATTAACAAACTTCGTAACCATAGAGGATTTTTAACAAACAAAAGATTAATCTTATTTGCCATAAAATATAACAAAATAGGTTAAAATAATGACGAAAATTCGGGATAAATTGCATCATAATTTATTGTGATTGTATATTTACTCACTGTTCTAGGAATTATAATATTGTCAACCAAGTCCAGAAACGGAGGATTGATAAAAACGGACATACCAACGATTAAACTGCGATAACGAGTTGATTTATATGTAAAGTACTATATATATATTTTTTTTGTATTTTCCTCATGTTTGAGATAAATTAACATATTTCCTCAGAAAAAAACTTACCTCAGACAAAATTTGAACCGGTATATTTCATCTCTCGCTATAGTTTAAATCGTAAATAAAATATGTATTAAATATTTCACCATATGACTTGGATCCTGAGTAGCTCAAACATAAAGCATAGTTCTTTTCAAAGATAAAGCACCGTAAACGATATTAGTTCAAATCCCGCCAGAGGTGAAATTTTGTTTCTTTAAAAATAATCAAAATGTGTTGCTTGTTCTTAGTGGCCCTACTATAAATATAATTGGGTTCGATTCCCGACGGGGGTAGACATTCGCATGGTGAACATTTAGATGTCTGCATTTTCGGGTCTGGGTGTTTATTAAATGTATTCTGAATTCTGATATTTATTTAAGTATTTCTATGTACTAGAATCGTTGACTATGACACCCTTGGCTAGCAAATAATTTGCTTACTTTGGGGTTAGATTGTGTAACTGTTGTAACTTGTCCAGTGATATTTATTTATTTATTATATACAATAAAAACTACTTAAGTGGTTCCAGTATAAGCAAGTCTGACATTACAAGATATACAACGATCTTTTGTGGTCTGTGTAATAATGAGTGTCATGTACCGATTAGGTCAGGACAGCTGGTATACTTGCACAATTGTCCTAACACCTCGGCCACAAGACAGGTATGCACCTACAACATCTATGGTGTCTATACGCCACGGTTGTCTCTTACCATCACGAAAGCCTTGTAACTATTCGCTGTCTCATGGTATTAATATATCTATCTCTACAGTTTAGCGGTCAGGCAACGGGCTTGACTTCTTTAGGTCCGGGTTCGATCCCCGGATCGGACCCGGACCGCATAAAAAAATTAGAAATTGTATATTTTCAATTTTCTAATAAAAACAACGTTGCCCGGGATTGGATATATGTCCGGTCGGCTAAAGGCTTGCCATTTATCACATTGTGGGACTTAGTGTTATCGGCTAGTTGTGGGTGCCCTGCTTGTGCCTCTGCCTACCACTACGGGAAAATGATCCGGTTGTCCGCTATAAGAATTAGGCGACCCCATTATCACATCTAATTGGGGCTACTGTGCAGCAGAGCTCGATTGGTTTTAAATCATTTGTTATAGCATAAACAGAGTTTAAAAGGAATAACTGTAATGGATAAAATGGAAGTTCCATTATCTTAAAAGTTTGGGAACCAGATGTTCCCAGTTCACAATACAAAACCTCCGGCAGGTGTGTTATTGATTGGGAACTGTTGATTATTGTAATATGATGTTAAACTGTTTCAAGTCTTTTATATTTTGTTTTTTTTTATCTTTCTTCAAAATAATATATTATATGTAACCTGATTTTTATAACAGATCTTATATCAGTTAAGCCATCTTGCAAACTATTGAAGATAAACATTTATTTTATTTCTCTCTACAACAGATTTTTATGGTATGAGACAGCGAACTAGCAGATGGCCCTGCTGATGCGATGGTAAGAGACAAATTCATAGACGTTACAGGTACGTCTCTCTTTTGTGTCCGGGATGTTAAGTCCAATTGTGCATGTATATCGGCAACCTTACTCGCCGGACCTGAACATAACACTATCATAATATATGGAGACTGGAATATCCCGACAAGTTACTGTATAAGCACTTTTTGGTATCAACCAATTCAACCTATGCTAGCCTCTTAACAACTGTGGGGTAACATTTAAAACTCTTCTTCTTCTTCTTCTTTTAGAAATGTGGCTTTCAATCGTTTTTTACGACTTATTTATTGCGACGCTGCCTGTCATGCGAATAGGAAATTGAAATCGTATGTCAGGTATTAATGTTTTTTTTTTATGATAATGGAAAGCAAACAAGCAGACGGATTTTCTGATGGTAAGAAATTCACGCCGCCTAGAGACATCAAAGGTGGCAGAGATGCGTTGCCAGCCTGAAGCCAGGATGCTAGGCCTCGAGAAAAATTAAATGTACCGGCTACCCTAGCCTCCGAACCGGAACACTTCAACGACAAGTGCTGACGTTAAATGATGATGGGACCTATCATCATTTATTAAAGTTTTACTACATTCTAGCCCGGGGTTTTTCTAAAGTGACATTAAAAATCTGACGGCATGACATATTTTTTCAATTCTGATCCTGACGCCATTTTCAAATACTGCTGTCTCATTCTAATATACTGACATCTCTTTTTAGTTTCGACATCGGAAATTGACAGCACAAGACTCTCGAGAGTTCAGTGATTAACCAATATATTTTGAAAATTACATCAGTTTTTTATTAGGAGTGTTACCAACCTCCCGTAGCAGTATAGCTTCATGGGTCAAACCCATCAAATGTGTTGCCAACATAAAGCCCGGCGTTTTAATTCTTGCGTAACGAGACAGGCCGTACAAAATATAGATTAATAATAATCATTATTAACATTAAAGATTGCGATATCTTCACGGTCGTTAAATATGAGTTAACATATTATTTCTAAAATAGGTCAATTAGTTTTCATATCTGGGTCATGTTTGACTTTGATATCTATACATACAAAATAAAATTGTAAAAAGGCTTTGCCCATACTAAAATAAAATATTCAAAGAAAAAGAAATGAAAAGAAAAAAATATTTAATTGCAGTTTTGCAGTTATAAAGATGTTACAAAATTATTTAGGTATTCTTACATATTCTACCAACCAACTCGAAAAAAGTACAGATAGATTTCGTTAATCAGGAAATCCGCTTAGGTATGTATGTGACTCCTAATATATAAAAAACGGCCCAGTGGCTGCTACAATTAAAATTATTGTGGCTCTCTTCAAAAATTCTTTTGACAAGCCCTGAAGCGGCCCTTTTAGTCGAAACAGGGCCGCTTCTTACAAACAAAATCAATTTTGATCTAGTTTTCACTATTATTTTTTCTTTCTTTTCATTCACAATATAAATATATAAGATCTTCAACTCAATTGAAAATAAATCTCTTATTCCTGCGCGGACAAAACCAAGGTAACCAAGGCTAGTTAATAATTATTAAATAATAATAAATGAACCCAAAAAAGTCGATCAAGTTCGTAATTATAATTGTCACACGTGATCGCCATTACATGCGGTGGGAATTCCGCAGTATTGTAACGGAGAAATCACACATACATAAAATATGTTAATATAATCGCCTCTGAAGTGTAGGCTCTAGCGGTCCGGTGTTAGACTTTACTTCATGAGGTTCCTGACAATTTCATTGTTGAAATGTAATTTCATTTAAAAGAATTGATGAATAAATAAAAAAAGTACCGACTTCGATCCTGGGGTCGGACAACAGACAAAATGTGTTTTTCAACTTTCTAATAACAAAGGACGTTGCTCGCGATTACCGTGGGCGTGTTGGCGATGAGCTTGCCAACTATCACACTGTGGGACTTAGTGTCTGCGCCCTTCGGCTAGTCGTGGGTGCCCTGGTTATACACCTGCCTATCACTGCGAAGATATGGGCGTGAAGATACTTTTTTTTAATTATTTAGACAATAAGAAGAAAGTAAGAAATAAACGGCACATATTTCAATTCTTAGAACCTAAGCTGGCATTTGGCAATTACCAAGATTGGCCATCAGATGTGTTTATAATGGTCTTCGTCAAAGTTTGTGAATGATATTGTAATACGTAATCCTAAAAATATAGCGTGTTCAGTTAACATAATGTATTAATCAAAGCAAGGACGACAATCTCTCGTGCCTAGGGACTATTTAAATTTAAATGGCAGTGGATTAGCGAACTTTAACTGTTATAAAGCTACTCATGTTAGAAATACGAAAATGTGTATGTTTGTATATTTTATACCTTTAAATGAGCAATTCTTGTATATATATATATATATATATATAAATATATAATTGGAATCTCGGTATCGGCTAATACGATTTTCAAAAATTTAGTATGTAGGGGGTAATCTATCTAGTTAGGAATAATTTTTAGAAAATGTCATTTTATTCGTGTTTAAACTGAAAATGTTATTCATGTTTAAACTGAAAAATATGACTCTTTCTGACGTCTATTGGCGAATAATAATACCATTTTTTGTGAGCAATAAAGTTGTTTCAGCAGATGGCGTTGTTAAGTGATACAAAGTCAATGAGTGTTTATTAAGACATTTTATATGGGTCGTACTTAAATATAATTTCCAAAAAAAAACACAATTTATAAAAAAGAATTAACCGAGCAAAGCTCGGTCATCCAGGTACTTACTATACCTACACATTACATATTACATTCAGACGTCGAAACGGCTGAACCCAGTATATCGAATTTTAAATTATCTTCACGCCCGCCTGAACAGGTAGACAGGGGCACAACCAGGGCACCTACGACTTGCTAGGTCTACACTAGAGCCCCCACTGATAGGTGGCAAGTCTATCATCAACCGGATACATATACAATCGCGGTCAACGTTATCCTTAATAGAAAATTGAAAATACACAATTTTCTACTATTTTTTGTTGCCTCACCTGGGAACCGAACCTGGAACCTCAAGAAGTCAAGTGCGACGCCGGACCGCTAATACCGCAGAGAAGATAACAATTTAAATTCGAATTTTGACAAATAAATAGATAAGACTTTAGAGAGTAATTAGGCACAAATGAACCGAAGCTCTTCTCATGTGAACTCTGCTTGTAAGGGCGCAACTGATTAACATTTTTTTACGAAACCCGGGGGAACTTACCTCAGAATCGAAGTTGTCATGTGGCTTGAGCTGGGCCTCCGGTCTGGCGAATTCCCGTCGCGAGTAAAACACATTGTGGACGCGGGAGTGGCCAGCCACCTCCTTCGCCAGAGCCAGCATGGCCCGCACGCAGCGCAAGGGCGTAGTGCGGCCACAAGTTTTCAGTATCCACCGCCTTCGGGACACGAACATGCTACTTTCACTGAAAACACAAATAAAATTTTGTTAGATTCTGATTGTGGATGTTGGCTGAATCTGTTGGAGATTGGCGTAATATGGTGTTTGCTGCACGTCATCTCATGTATTGGCCCAACACCTCCGTCCAACGTGTGCAGCGACCATAAGGCAAACTATTTTAATCAAACGTGGCTTGAGTTTTGCGTTGAATCAATAATAATGCTATAATCAGACTTATATTTAAGTAAAATTATTCCATGGTTTAATCAAATCATGTTATCTTTTACGATTTTATAATAAATATATGTTTGATAACCCTAATGAGTAGGTATACACTAACCTATATGTGAAAGTGAATCCCCGTTTCGCACGGCCATCGCACCACGCCTAAACGGATTGACCAACTTTGTTAAAACTTTTGTTGTTGTGTTAGTTACTCTCAAGAGAAGGTTCTTACGACGACAAAAACCGGAAAAATATCAAGAATAATACTTGAATTTTTCTCATACCAACTGAACGGGTCGGACAGCTAGTAGTACTACAAAATATGTGCAAGTGTGTTTGTTTATAAGCAATTCTTTGATATGGACCGATGAATGAACCATGATGAGTACGGCAAAATTTTTGTGTGTGGAGATAGCCAAGATGTTGGAAAATGGCATAAGCTACTTTTTATCCTTGAGAGAGCTGAACTTTAAACCGTATGCGTACTAGAGTGGGAGCATTTAGTACCTATAACATAAATATTTAATTGAAAGAAAGAAAACTTTAATTAGCGGACTTATTGGAGATAAATTTTAGCCTTTGTACGTAGTACAAAGAAATACGAAAGGTCACGCATAAAAATAAATTATCAAATCAAAACCATCGGCGAGTACGTCAATATCTAAATTAAATATTCCTGGACAAACTTGGAAAGAAGAGCTGATAAGAGCTTTTGATAAAGCCTTGACGTATCTATAAAATAACCTATGTATACCAAAGCCGAGAGCTCTGGATAATATTGCTACCTATACACAGCGGTTGAGTACCATAATAATGCTACTTATACACAGCCGTTGAGTGCTTGCGCTACCTGTATAACACGGCCGAATGTTGTGGTTGAAAATGATGTGTGTACACCAAGACTAAGCAATTTGTCTAACTTTCTCACTTTTCAGTGCGCTTTAAAAGACAAAGAAGTTTTTAACTATGGCTTTATTTAGCTGTTATGATTCAGGAAGGCAAATAGTAGTTGGATTCATCCTAAAACGTGGAGCATGAGCATCACCAGCTCGAACGATAACTTTATGTTGGAAGAAATAGTTAAGGCGGCAGTCCAACCCGTAAAGGTTCCTACCGCCTCTTCTAATTTAGCTAGGTTTTTTATGGAAAAGTGTGACATATGGAGTGGCCGAGCTGATTGAAAATAGTCACCACTGCCTGCAAACATCTGCAATACGGAGTTAGTTGCTCATGAGATTATGGCGTCTGAAAAGGTAATTCACGCTGCTCTTAATTAAATAGTATATATAATATAATAATATAGGAATACATTATGAGACAGGTTATTATCAAAGTTAAACTGTCCATGTATAGAACGATTTTAATAAGCTACAAGATAATTTCATCATGGGGCAATTAGGCAACCATATCCACCCCTAAATATACGTAAGGCTGCCACGTACATTCAGAATAATTCCGGACGAAAAAATCGAAAAGCAAATTCGATCGCAGCGAATCCAAACAAATACATGCAATGATACAACTTCAACACTTACCACGTATGTACGTTCGGATTTTGTCACAGAATTCCGTTTGGAATAAAATCAAACCAAACAAACCACAGGTTTGTTTCACCCACACCACACATCTGCAATTTTTGTTTATGGCATTTGGATGGTCTTGCATGGGCAAAATTTCGTTTCGATTTTTCGAATTTCGCACATACGTGTTAGACATAAATATATGACTACATTACTAGCCTATTCCAACGGGCAAACGAATTGCCAAATCCCAAAGTTAAAAATTCGTATTCATTTCCACTTCTCCATCTAAAGTTACCTTTGGGGATGCGACTTACGTAACGTTATCTACGAATGTTACTGTGTTAATACCCGATAACATATTATCATTGGTAACCTACGTTTGTACGATAGTGTTATCTATCCTCTGAAAATTTGAACTTATCACTGGGATGGACAAAGGTTAGCCGTGACTACTCGTACATAGTTTAACGATAATAGATATGTCTAGTTCAATGAAAAGATCAAGGCAAGCGCGAGTAGAATCGTTTGAGAGGTTCCGAATGCAAAATATATTTTTAAGTAGCGGCCCGCCCCGGCTTCGCACGGTTATGAAATATACATATAAACCTTCCTCTTTAATCACTTTATCTATTTAAAAAAACCGCATCCGAATCCGTTGCGTAGTTTAAAAAATTTAAGCATACAAAGGGACACAGAGACAGATTATGTAGTGATGTCAAATCGGTGTGGATATTAAATGTAAGGGTCAACGTTATTAGAAGCTTTTTTCTTTACAATTAAAACGTATTTCGCCGAGTCGAATATAAACAACAAAGAAATTATTTCTTTAAATTATTTGCAGAAGTAACGAGTAACAGGCAATCGCGTAACAAACGTATAAACATTTAATTTCTCTAAATTTAATTAAACATTTGCACACCATAATGTGGTAGAACATGTATTCTTAAATATCTTTGTAACAATTTTTTTAACACACATATTCCGCAAATAAATAATTTTCGTTTTCATTTCTCATTTCAAAAAACATAGAGTCGAGTCGAAAAACCTCCTGTTTTTAAAGAATTCTAAATTTAAATGGACAAGACAAAGGTGTGAAATTTTGCTGTTCCGAAACTAAACTTACTTTAGATGCATAATATATTTTTCAAATGAAACTTAAACAAAAGAGATGAAACATTTTAGATATATCAGATTGCTCCAGACTTGTAAAATTATGATGTTTTTAATCAACGTTTCCCGTGTGATAGATTAAGAGTGAAGTTTTGGCGCCATCGAGAGAAAAGATGGTCGAAATTTTTTCATAATTGAAGAATTTCGTGTTTATATTGAGTAAAATTAGCCAATATTGGTGGCATTTTGTATAATTTTGTTCAGTGAAAGTGCACAAATGAAATAATTATGAAGAAATCAGAGTATCCAAGTATTTGCTCGTTGCCGCCAAATCTCACTATATGAGTTTGAGTAATGAAGCCACCGCTTTACCCAAATGTTTCAGCTGTGTTAAGGAACTCTAAAATATATTTGAACTCTGTTATCTTAAACTGAGTGCGCACGTCAATCTTTGACTTTTCGTGTGAATGATTGATTGTGCAAACTAGTTTATACCTAAATATAAAAATTGTCTTCACCATTGGCTAGAGTTTTTGTTTCGTTTACTTACTTCACCCCCGTCAGAAATAAACTGTGTCGATTTCACACGAAACAAATTTTTTTACGATAATTTAAAGAAAGCAAACATTGTGAATTATTTGCCAGTAATTTAAACCTCGACGGAAGAAAAAGTGAGGTGTAATAAGTTTGACCTGTCTGTGTGTGTCTGTCTGTGGTGTCATAGCTTTTAAATGGATGGACCGATTTCGATGCGGATTTTTTCGTCAGAAAGCTGACTTGATCGAGATGGTTCTTAACTAAATTGCTTGATGTTATTTATTTTAATATTATTAAAAAAATACATTATACTAGCCGACCAACCCCCGTGTTGGTCCGGGCTCCTTTGCAGAATAGACCATCTGCCTTTCTTGCCAGGCAGCTCGTAAAAGGCGAAAATAGGCTTACTTACACCGTGACATCTGACTAGGTGGTAGATTTTCGCAGTGACTCACCCGGATTGGTACCACCGCCTTACCTATTCCTACCGCCATAATGTCATGACGTGTTCCGGTTCGGAGGGTAAGGTAGCCGGTAAACTTATTTTGCTCGAGGCCTAACATACTGACCTCAGGTTGGCAACTCACCATTACCATCTTTGTTGTCTCTAGGCGGCGTGAATTTCTTACCATCAGGAAATCCGTCTGCTTGTTTGCCTTCCTATAACATAAAAAAAATCTAACAAACTTTGTACCGCTTGATATTGCTAGATACTGACAGTTTGTAAAGAAACAGTTAAAATGTTGTTTTTTATATTTTCTTTGTAATTTTCCCGGTTTTTCTCTTTACAAGAACCTTCTCATGAAAATAACCAACACAACAGAAATCGATTAATAATTCGATTTCAGGCGTGATGCGATGACCACGATGAAGAGGGGTTCAATTTTATATACATACACCAGCCGATCTGGCAAACTTCGTATCCCTCGACATAGACAGTCATTAACAATTTATTTATTTATTTAACACTATTAAAAATCAGCATCTATTAAACGACTTAAATGTAGTACAACTGAGAAAAAAACGACCCCGATATCATTAACACCTTGCAATTTGATAATAATCATGATGCCGGAATGGTCCAGTGTACATTTTATCAAGATCTGACGCGCTTTTTGAATTAAAGTGAATTTTACATAAACTCACAAGCCGTTAGTCCAACCATGTCAACATTTTATGTGACCACCTTAGAATCATGAAATACCTTTCCACGAACAACCATCGAAATCTGTTCATTATGTTTGGAGAAATCGCGTAACAAGCAAATAATGTGTAATAAATTATTCCTACCGCCATAACGTCATGACGTGTTCCGGTTCGGAAGGTAAGGTAGCCGGTAAACTTACTTTTGCTTTAGGCCTAACATCCTGACCTCAGGTTGGCAACGCACCGTCACCACCTTTGGTGTCTCTAGGCGGCGTGAATTTCTTACCATCAGGAAATCTGAAATAAAATAAAATAAAAAAAAAAAACGTACAGTCGAATAAACAGGCTCAGCACCAAGCCCTATATTTCCAATACAGGGTGTATCCTAGAGGACACACATGGTGCTGAAAGCATTAAACTCTTTACTTTTGGGGAATCGGTTAGAAAAAACCCCAGCGCTAGACACGCAGCAGCGACCTAAGCGATGTAAGGCGTAGCCTAAAAAGTCATAAATACGTCGCTCCCTGGGCTGAACGCGCAGACTCCGATCAATATCGGCGACAGTGTTACACTAGGGCCGATGCTTGACAAGTTACACTAACCGCGCGTTCACACACACAATATAAAATCAATCTATTGTGTAAACCACTAGGACTGCTAAAACTGGAAGGCAAACAAGCAACCGGATTCCCTGATGGTAAGATTTTCACTGAGAGACACCAAAGGTGGTAATAGTGCGTTTCCAACCTGAAGCCGGGATGTTAGGTCTTCAGCAAAAGTAAGTTTACCTTACCTTACCATCTAAACAGGAACATGTCAACGACAAGCGCTGACGTTATGGCTGCTGAAATAGGTAAGGTGGTGGTACGAATCCAGGCGAGCCGCTGCAAAACTCTACCACCTAGTTAGAAGTCACAGTGTTAGTAAACCTATGCTCGCCTTTTACGAGCTGGCAGGAAGGCAGATGGCCTATTCTGCTAAGAGCCTGGACCGACACGGGGAAAAAAACCACTGGTACTGATGCTTGACAGATGATGTCTAACTTGTTAGAAAAGTAACTGCGCGTTGATACTTTCCTGTGTTATTCAAAGTCCTCAATGTGGAATAAACCCTTTGCCTTCATGACTACTAGCTAGCTAGCTAGGCTAGGACCATTAACAACATGATCACTGGTAGATCTGTGCAATACTGTGCAACAACTTGCCCGGATAAGGATCAACCGCTTTACATATTCTTGCCGCTATACTAAAGTCTTGTTTCGGCCCCAGTCACATACTATTGGATCCTTCCGATCCGGTAAAACGGTGTTACAAATGCGACCCTCCTTCCCAGCCCCAACACAAGCAACACCACGCTGCACCGTCGCCTCCGTTCTCGGCGACGAAGAATTAATATCCGCCCCGCGCCCTAACACCGAGTGACGAACCGCAACCCGTTCAATTGATCCACCCAGTAACCAGAATGCAGCATAAAACCGAGGTACAGTCTCTCGGAAGAAACATTCCAATCGATTTAAACATTGTTGTCCCGGGCTGAGCACTCTGCTTGACAAGTTGTTAACCGCGAGGTTAGCAACATTACAGCATATAAAAAAATAAAGACATGTTTCGGTCTGAAAAAAGCCGGTGGAACTCATATTAGGGCAACCAAAGGACAGCGACGCACCTATAACATCTATGAAGTCTATAGGACACGGCTCTTTCTATTAGCAGAGCCGTGAGTAAATAAATCAATACATATACTGTCAAACTGATTTAAACAGGCTCATTTAAAGTAAGTTTTGACCAGAAGATACATATTGATCTTGGAAGAATTACACAAATCCTAGCCTAATAATCCTAAAGTAAGCAAATCGGCTTGAACTACTGATGGTTACAACAATAGCCACTAACAGATAAACGTAGTTTATTTTATTATTATCAGGAAAGGCAGTTTTGTCATTTTGAAGTTATCATTTACATACTTGAATATTAATGGCCTATAATATGTTTATTTTCGTGAATTTTATCCCAACCTGGGATTTTGACAAGTTTTAATTCGGCGTCACCTGTTATTTATTTATTTTTATATTATTTTTTAGGGATAAATCTTTAAACTGAATTTTGAATCCGGTTTTATCAAAACCTGAAATTGGGAAGATTCAATACTGATAAAAATGGAATGTTTTTTTTTAAATACCTGCTCGAAATGGCTATTAAATGAATTTAAGGACACTAAGTACTAAGACCACATAATAAGTACTCGTTCTTAACACATACAAAACATAATAAAAAAAACTAATTCAATACAAGCCTGTATTAAAATTATTTTTTTAATTAAAAAAAAGCATCTTCCGCCAATATCCCCGAAGTGGTAGGCAGAGGCACAACCAGGGCACCCACGACTAGCCGAAGACACTAATGCCCGTTTTCACCAACAAATCTTAAAATTTAAGGGTCCCCTAAACTCATTTAGGAGACACCGAGCAAGAATTTCATTTTCACCAACGTCTAAGTGACACTTATGTTCTTAGGTGTTCCCTAAAACTTATGGGTCCGATTGCTCATTGCCTATCCGTCCCCTAACTTAAGGTGACAGTTATTGTAAAAAGTTAACATACATTTTTCCACATAAAATAGTGATTTAAACCAATTTTAAGAGAATTTAGAAGAAGTTGAAACGGTAGAAATGATCTCCAGTATTTTTTTAACAGAGCGCGTATTTATCGTGAAAGAGCAAACCATTTTGAAAAATAAGACGAATTCGATTTTTTTGTTAGATATAGGTTATCTAAACAAACTGTTCTATTTTTATTAGATAAAATAGAACATATTTGGAATTTAAGGATGATAGGTAAGTATTTTATTTTAGAGCTTGCCCAGTTTTATAATAGCTGTCTTATATTTTGTCTACCACATAAAATTAAAAACTAAATAAACCTACAGTACATATTGATGACATAAAAATAGGTATTAGATTGTACTTTCATACAACTAGTAAATACCTACTAATATATTAAAATATTTTTTTGTGAATAAATCAGTGCCACCTATAAACCAACTCTTGTTTGTGTACTTTGAGACACTTTGCTACAGGCAATTTTTCGTTAACTGTCGGAGATTTAGACGGCTTCAGGGTAGCTACTTGCAGTCGTATAATAAAACGAATTTTAATATAGCCATTTTATTTCTGGGAGAAGAGTTCCTAAGATTTCCCGAGTCACAGGAAGAAATATCAAAAGTGAAATGACAATTTTACAAAATAGCCCGGTTTCCAATAAAATAATAGTTTAAAAAGTTGTAAGAGAATAAAATTTGTACAGTGACCTAAGTACTCGATCACTATTATTCAAAATAGGTACATGTCTACGTTTATCTACATTTTGAAGTTGAGTTGCCACTTGTCAGCTTGACGTTATGTCACTCGAAACTTAAGGCTTTTTTGCGCCTTAAATAAGCATCAAATACATAAAACATGTAATAATCTTGAAGATATATCACCGAAAGTTAAAAAAACAATGTTTGTGTTCTATATATTACTTCTTTATCTAATAATTTCGTTATTTAACGATGAAATTGACTTATCGATTAAGAATCGATTTTTGGTCACACGTATTGTATTAAAGAATCGTCACTTAGTTAAGAGTCACTTAGGAAGGTAACACTTAGCTTGGTGAAAACGAATTTAGGTGCGGGTTGGATTTAGGGGATCTTTTAAACTAAGAGTCACTTAACTAGGGAATCCTTAGGTGTTAGTTGGTGAAAACGGGCATTAGTCCCACAATGTGATAGATGGCAAGCCTATCGCCAACCGGGCACATTTCCAATCACGAGCAACATTTCTTTGTTAGAAAAATGTGAAAACCCAATTTTCTTTTTTGTTGCCCGACCCGGGATTCGAACCCGTGTATTTTTTTAATTAAAGTTTGTTTTTTAATAAAAGTTGTTTGCAATTTAGATGCAAATACCTAATTTGTCTGCGTAACGAAATATTCTGACCTAGGACTTAGCCGCGTGTTCACAAGAGTGCGGAGCACATATACTACAATTACATCTAAGATTGACCGGTTTTGATGTAACATAACTTAGATTTTAAGTTCGACCTTTACAATCATAAACAGGAACAAAACGTTTGTGTGGTAAGTGGTAACAAACAAGACAATCCGACTAAAACTCCAAAAAAAATATGCCCCATTTAGAAACACTTTGTTGCGCAAACATTCGTATTACCAAAACTGACTAAAAATCAAAGCTTCAGCAACGAGTCACAACATATTTTATTTGTATACCAGATACATTGGTATCTGGTATACAAATAAAATATAATAATAATAGTGGATTAGGGACATACCTATTGAGGTATGTCCCTAATCCACTTTGGATCAAAAAGGTGGTTGTATTAAAAAAAATGCTAAAAATCCAACGACACCAATTATTTTTCAATAGCTAGCAAAATACGTTTAAAGTTTAAATGTATAACCTTACCAAACAAATTACGTTTTTAAACTTAAACCCCGAAGAAAACAAAGGGAAGTCGTAAATTTGACGTTCTTTGAAGTGTTTAAATTTTCCGATTATGTTAGTCATAGAAAACTGATATGTTAGTCATAGAAAACTGATATGTTAGTCATAGAACACGCCCTAAGTTTGTTTACCTCGTGTAGCAGTGGAGAAAATACGTAAATACAAAAACATCATATACCTATTTTCTGCACGTGTCTGTCAGCAATCTGTGACTTATTAAATAACATTCTAATCTCAGAGAGCACATCTTTGTATCGTGCTGGTGCAGTAGCAATCTATCTTGTGTCATTCCAGGTTACGTGGGCGCCAAATATCATCCAAATCTTCCGGTTGTTTCATCGTGCAATTGTAACATAAAAAGCCCTCACAAATGTTCGTGTTTATATAATATGGGATACAGGCGGGAGAATACTTTTTTAAATAACAAGCTAAAATGTGCTCTTTTCGTTGGACAAAAAGCACCACATAAATTGAGATGCAAATCATTACAATATCCAAACGATGATATTTCACATCATACTTGACTAAGTTCCCCGTCTTTGTTCTGGTCCTCGATGTGGAATCGACCATCAGCAGATTGATGACAGGGAGATATCCATGCGCGGCGGCTCCTTACAGGCGACCAAAGATTAAATGGATCATTACCAGCAACTTGCCAGGATAAGGATCCACGTCTTACATATTCCTGTTGTCATAATGACTCCGTCATGATACGGAACTAAGGGTAAGGTAGCCGGTAGACTTTCACAAAAGACCTAATTTTGTGGCCCCCGGCAATAATCCTGTGATCGGGATTCTAGCCGCTAGTTCTATAAAGATCTACGGCGGCCATAGGTCAAATTTGTCTTATAGTTGTTTGCTTGTTCGTTGTCTTAACACATAAGATGCCAGTCTATCCGTCTGGTTTAGCCTCCGCATCTGAACATCATTGTAATTATGAAGGCTGAAATAAGTAAAGCGGTGCATATTCTACTCAGGCAAATCGCAGCATAGCACACAAAAACTAGTGGTCTTATTCGTAATAAAAAATAACCAATTTACTTATGCCAGCCACGAGCAGGAATCCAGACGATATACTCTTCACTGGGAGAAACTTAATTTCGAAGCACAATGAATCTTTGAACTCAAATAACTACAGTCTGGCCACCGAATCATCGGAGCACGCTCTTAAAATCAGTGGCGTTTATCTGCGTCAGTATTTTATCAAGATTTATTACAGCACCACTAGTTTGTCCAAAAGCCAGATCATGTGCGAAATAACACTAACTGCGAGCGCGATAAGTCTTATTTTAGCATTGTCGACCTTACCAATGCCAAGGTGAGCAAGTTTCACACAACGAATCATATAACTTCTCCTCAATAATGCGATTATGTGAGCTTAAATAACAGTGGTGAGGATTTTTTATGGAATTGGGCAAACAAGAACGGATTTACTGTCGATGATGGCGGGTAAACGTTCAGCAAAAAATACTTTCCTTAAGGATAATACTTGAAGGATTTGTAGTTAGGAGTACTAGAAAGCAACCCACGATTAGCTGAAGCCTGAAGGTATTACTTAGTCTCACAATGTGATAGGTGGCAAACCTGTCGTCAATCGAGAACATAAATAACCCTGGCCAAAATTGATTTTATTCAATCGGAAAAACAATTTTTGAGTTACCCAACCTGGGATTCGAACCCCCTCATTTTGTTTTATATTTTTTCAGATGAAGATAAACGAACATTTTTTGGTGTTGATGTGTTGCCAACCTAAAGGTGAGATGTTAAGCCTTTCACTAGTGATCCCTCTAAAACAGTAACAAGGGTAAATAGATAAAGCAATTATTGTACTAAACCGGAAAATTGTTGCAAAAAAAGATCCGTGCGTCGGGCTTCAATTTTTACCGAACGTATTTTTTTACATTGAAACTGCAACTTATCTAAAATAACTGGATCGGAAATAAGAACCTACTTTCAAAAAATTTACACAAGCAAAGACCCGACTTCACAGACTAAGTTTCCCCAGAATCGCTTTTGGGCTAAGAACTCACGACGCGGTTTCCACCCGCACCCGCGCAGTTTGCGGACCTGGGGCTTCTGTAGAAAAAAAAAGTAAAGTAAGAGCTCATTTCACGACGCGTTTTACAACCGCAGCGTCCGCGGTTGATTGCGGTTCACACGGCATCGACACGGTAATATTATCTATACAGTATTGTAACTTGGTCGTGTCCTTGAAATAAGTGCCTACAGAAGCGCGGTACGTAAGCATAAGATAGGGCTGTCGATGTCGCCTACCTACAGCGTTTTGATTGCATCTGCCTACTTTGAATTTCTATGTAGTTTGAGATTGTAAATTTATTACTTTTTATTTATTAGCACAGATAGTTAGTAACAATTTAAAATATTAATATGATAACATAAAATACTTTGTGAATTGAATAGAAATTGTTCAATAAAAATGCAAGTAGTTTTTTTTTATTTTGTTTTAGTTTGACATATTTAATTAAAAAACTATGATTATGTAGGTATGTGACTTTATTAAAAATCGGTGTTATGAAATTTCCGACCGAAAAATATTTGTGCCTTGACTGAAATGTACCAAATGCTTTGTTATTATATTTGAGTGTATAGAAAGATCCGCATTCGAATATAAAGTTTGATCTAAAATTGTTTTGGGAAACATAGTCAAGGAGAAAAAGGAATATATTTTACTTGTTTATAGGTACCTGAAGCTACTTTACAATTTATATGTTTAATTTTAAATGAAGTTCGGAATATATCCTCCATTTTGTCTATATATTTCACGAAATCATCGCTGGGTACAATTAAAAAAGTTTGCGAAGCATTCTTACTACAGTCCCCTACTCGAGTTCTTAGCCTTAGTGTGAGACAGCGTTCCGATCCGACACACACGGAATTCCTATACAGAATCCCATTTCGATATGTCGAATTTTCGTCCATACAAATCTACTCAAATTCCACCCGAAAAAAATCCGAATGTATGTGGTGACTCCCTAGATTTGTACTGGTTCGTTGCATTCATTAATAAAATTTCGAATGTATCTGGCAGGCCTTCGAATTAACAGACGCCTCACAAGTTCCGTTTGTATGGTCTTTGTGAAATATTATCTATTTCCAGTGGCGGTATCAGTTCATAAGGTTCGTCTTCAGCTATCTTGATCTTGAGTTTACTGGAACGAATTAAAATACTCCCTTCAAGTGCCCTTTTGACTCATTGAATTTGTGGCGAGATCGTTCACGCATCAGTCTCTTCTTTTGATCAGCCTAGTGATTGATGTTAGAAATACTTCATCCAAACCATCGTCCAGCAGCTATATATCCATTTTACCACTGCATATTCCTCTTTACACGATTTAAATAAGGTGATTTACCTGAGAACTATTTAACTTTTACATGAAAAGAGGGGTGTTATAAGTTGGAAGTGTCTGTGTGTGTCTGTGGGATCATAGCTTTTGAACGAATCGACTGATTTGATATTTTTTTAGTTTCGAAGCTGCTTAAATAGACTAGAGTAGAAGCCTTTAAAAATAATAAAAAGTGAAATAAAATAGTAGTAGGATGAAACCCATTAGAAAAGGAGGAGAATATGATCAAAATTAAAGGAAAAAT
>NJDD01003467.1:70574-93951 GCA_002245505.1 Calephelis nemesis
TTAAAAAGACACTAGTATCAATAGCAATTAGTAACACGTTTAGCTAAGTTTTGGTTTCGGTTTTGTCCTAAACTGAAAGCAAAGCCGAATGTTCGGTATTGGTTTCGGTTTCAGCTGAAAAACCATTTACGGTCGGACACTAGTTCAAATACACTAAAAGTCAATTTCTATAACCTGTGTACCGTTAGAGATATGCCCACTGGATATTTGTTCCTAAAATATTTTATTATTAAAAAACTAGTTGTCCCGGCGAACTTCGTTCCACCCGTTCAGTTTGTATGGGAAAAAGTAAAATGTTGTTTTTCTTAGTTTTCTCGCAAGTTTTTTCCTTTTTTGTTATCTTTTAAACCTTCCCTGGACTTGAACAAATAATTCAAAACCAAAATTATCGTAATCGGTTCAGCCGTGCCCGAGTTTTAGCGAGACTAACGAACAGCAATTGATTTTATTTAAATAGATAACAGTAGTTGCCTCGTTACTGATCTGTAGTAACCCTATCTCTTATCGTACGGTAGACAGGTTATTAAAATTAGCCGTAAACGTCTGACGTAACTAGTTTTTTTTTAGATAGGGCAAATAAATTATTCTGTCACTATAATCTTATCAGTTGACCGTAGAACAATCTGGAATATTATTTAAAATATTTCAAATATCTTGAGCGTCATAATGTAAAATAAATAACTTTAAAAGTTGATTTAGGCTTATATCAATACCGGCTTTTTTATGTGAAAAAACGGCCTTGTCATCTAAAATTAATTCATTTTTAATCCCTCACTACAAACTATTATAACAGCCCTGTTCTAAGTCTGTCAAATCTGTAGCATCATAAAGGATAATGGCAGAAAATTGTCTGGGTTTGTGTTAGCGTCCATAGATTTCACTAAAACAAATCAAGTCGAATTATTTTTAACGAATTTTCATGTTTTCAACTTTTTTCTTAAAAGCCGGAGTTTATTTATGATGTAAAAAGCATATCAACTGATTACGAAGTAGGTACATTAAACTTCAATTGTCAATAGTGGTGTGACACTTACAAATACTAATAGTATGAACCGATTGTATCGATTATGAAAATTATGAAATAAATAATCGATACAATTTAAGATCTAGTGTTGGTTGTAGTTTTAAAATACGCTTAATTGAATTCAATTACTTCATGTTTAGCATCGATATCAATAAGCTAATTGAAGTATTACAACATTAAAATCCAATAAATATGATATATCGGATCATCAAACCAGTTTAATGTTTAATCGATTTGACTTTTAATCGAGTCTAATGTCATAGCGCTACTATCGTTTTTGACAGTAACAGTTTGACAGTTAGATGTTGTTCTGTGGTTAGATGCTACAGAACACATTTACATTAATCTGTGCTATAGAATACTTTTGCGTGATATTGTGATGATTCTGAACTTTAGATTAAAATTACTGAAAAACTCTTCATCACGGCATATTCATACCGCCAAGTAGTATAGCGTAATATTATATACAGCCTATAATAAAATAAATGTGGAAATTAACATGCGAACCAGATTTGAAATCAAACTTCGTAATAGTAAAAAAAGAGTAAAATTGTGTTTACTTCATTGTATTTGTTTTTTTATTCATGATATGTTTGATTTAATATTAATCTACCATATTAATAAGTCATGTGATAATGACATAGAACATGACTTTGTTTATTCATAGCCTAAAAATCACAACATTTCAAACTCCGATATCTTTTTTTGTCGGCTTTCTCGAATGAAAATAAACTAGCTTGTAGACGCAGGTACTATTACTGAAACTTAGACACATTTTTCTTATACGGGATGCTTCAATTTGAATCCAGACAATTGTCACTATGGAGATCTGCCATTGTCCTTTTGAACGAACGGACCGATTTCGATGCTGATTTTTTTGTAAGAAAACCGACATGATCGAGGTGGTTCTTAGTTATATTACTTGAAGGTTTATTTGGGAGTTATAGATTTTTTTTAATTTTAAGATAATTAATAAAAAATCTACCCGCTTAGTGCAATATGAGCCTTTTTGCTTTTTTGTTTGATTGCTATTTGTACATTAATGAGTCTTCTGTTTATAATACTATTGTTATTGACATGCGTAAGTTTTTAAGTAAATCCGGTCTACCCGCTTAGTGCAATATAAAATTTTGCTACACATCTTAAGATTCAAGTTGGCTTGCGTTTTGTACATCAGTGCGTATTCTGTACGTTAATTAGTACAATTAACATAAGTTTTTACTTATTTATAACTTGAAGCCATGAGGAATCAGGAAAGTCATCCAGGAATCTGGATAGATCACACCGTTTAATGCATACTAAGTCTTCCCTCTTTTTTTACGAACAGCTTTTAGCATAGTTCACGCAAAACTTAAATACGCCTCCTAAGTAGGTAACATGTCATTGCGCAGAACTCATTTCAAAGTATCGCGATTAGTCTTTTTTTCTTGGGTACAGTTACATAAAACTTGGGTACAGTTACATAAAACGTTATTAATATTGTATTACACACCTTGCATGTATATGTTATTAAAAAAAATATTGAAATTTTAAGAAACGCCCAACCTTTTGGATACATATTAAAAGTTTATACTGTACTATATACTATTATTAGTAGAATATGATATCCACTTTCTTGCATACACATAAATGTCTTATTTGTGACAATATAACGGTTAATTAAATAATATACTAAACTATAGGTACTCAAACACACTAAAGAACTCGTATTTGACCTGGCGAAAGTGGCATTGGTGCACTCGACTGTTCCTGCGCCAGACTACAGAATGAACTTCAAGTAAGGCGCATTTATGTTTTATGAGAAAAAAAAATATAATTCGCGAACCTTGTAAAGGCTCGATTTTGACACTTAGCAACAACGGTTTGAGATAACAACTAGAGTACTACTACATTGCAAGATAGCGTCTGACCCCAGAGGCGCAGTGGGGAGCGGGCCAAGATGACTAATGGAACGTGTCAGTTGTCATCTTGTTTACACTTTATCAATTACACAACTAATTAAAATATTTTTTTTTAATTTTAAAATGAGGCGAACGACGTATGTGCGCTATTCTGCCACACGTAAGGGGATGAATTTTCTTTTCCAAATTTAAATGAGAACTATGAGAATGAGAGGAAAACACAACTCGGCAATAAAATCAATAAGTGAACAAGGAATACTCCCCTATGTTCCTAAACCCGTGGGGTTCGAATTTTTATTCCTATTGTATTGGGACCAATTTCGGGGTAGGTATATCACATGCGTAGTGGTACATTAAATTAAGCGGATGAACAATTTGCTCACGTTGTCGCACTCTTGGAGCATTTTTTTAAAATATAAAATGGAAGTTCCTTCAAGGTGTCTATCCAATAAAACAAGAATTATCACAGTCGGTTTACTCTGTAAAAAGTTATATGCGCGTAATATAAAAAAAAAACATATAATATGTAGGTATTGACGTTGAATAGAGATTAACCTCCTCCATATTTCATATATTGAAAATATCATAAAGGTATGAATAATGTTAAAAATATGCATGTCGAATTGTGAACGCGATAATGAGTATTTTCTGTGTAACATTTATTGAAATTTCGTTTTATATGGGTACTCTTGCTTTCTTTAGAACATGATCGGCCTTAAACATCGGCGGAAAAGGAGGGGTGATATGAGTTTGGCGTCTCGTCATAACTCCTAAACGAATGGACTTATTTCGATGCGGAATTTTTGTAGGAATAATAGCTGACGTAAACGACATGGTTCTTGATGTATGATGTAAAATGAAAAACTTTTAATTTTATAGTTATTTATAGGGAAGAGTCCAACACAATGAAAAACAGTGAAAAAGAAAAAACAGTGGTAGTTTACGGTAGACAGGGCTAAATTTATTATCATTTTAAAATTATTTGTAAGTTATAACTCAAATTATAATAAGAATAAAACTATTTGTTCGTATGAATATTAAAACATTGTGTATATAATTAGTTATTTTATACTTATAAAAATATTAAATTATTTGCACACCACAATGTGGTAGAATATATTGGAAAGCTTAAATAATTTTGTAACAACCTTAACACACATATTCCGCAAATAAATATATTTTCTTTCTTTCTTTCTTTCTTAAAAATAACTCACATGATGGAAAGTTATCGTGGCGTCAAATGTACTTAGCTAGAAGACGCCTAATTCTTTTTGGTACGAAGTTCCTTATGACAGGCTTGGAGGAGATAGGGATTTCGCTGCGCGACCGAACTGAGAAAAGTGTGACAGTAAAAACCGTAAGAAAAAACTGTGGAATAAACCCGTTAAATGAGACGTGCGCAGGCACGACTGTATAATACCTTTCTCTTTCTCCCTCACTACACCCCGGCAATGCATAGTATACACTCATGAATTGTGTCGATTCTACATTAGCCGAAGAAACTTCTTTCCTACCTGGTTCCACGACACCACGTTTATATTTTTTGCTTACAGATTTTTCAGTTGCATCTGGAACTCTGCTTTAGAAAGAGAGGTCGAACCCTTAGCAATGTGAATAATGAAAGAGACACTGATGTGTCTCTTTCATTATTATCTCTTACACAAATTGGCGGTAGTTAATACGCAAAATGAAACACAATCAGAGATAAAAACTAATATATGAGAATCAATCTTACGTAATGAATAAAATTTTATTTAATTAATAATTAATTTTACAATCCGTACGCAGTAACTATACCAGTGTTTTTTTTTCTCAAAATCTATAAATTTTAATTTCAAGCGCTTGTAAATTGATTA
This sequence comes from Calephelis nemesis, assembly GCA_002245505.1. NCBI lineage: Eukaryota > Metazoa > Arthropoda > Insecta > Lepidoptera > Riodinidae > Calephelis > Calephelis nemesis. The sequence continues at coordinate 75,356 of NJDD01003467.1, forward strand.
AAACAGCTGAATGTTAACACTTTCATTTACCCGCCATTACTAATAAAACTTACGCACCCGTTGATTTGGTGTATAACTTATTTTTTTGTTAACAAGAGTTTAAAGTCTTAATTAAGTATCTCTATGGACGGTATTATAATTCACCTAATGTTACGGTGATAGAACGGGTTCGATGTTAAATTAGGACAGGAAAATGTTGCCAAGAGGGCACATATCTTGATTATATGGTGTTTCTATGTAATTTCTTACAGTTCAACTACCTATCATCCAATGGAAGAAAACCAAGTTTAGTTCAAGCCAAATATAAATTCGTCTGAAGGTTATCCCTAAAATATACATTTATAAATATTCCTATTTACGCAATTTATCAAAAAACAAGGAGCGTAGTCGTTACGTCAGGCAACACGCTCATTGACGATGTCGCTGGCGTTGCCAAAAGACTAAACTGATTAAAGTATAATTACAATGATAAGCGCTGAGAGGGTTAACCAAAAACCACCCAAGATAAGAAAAACCTACGTCACTTGAAGAAGAAATCTTTAAATGTTGTTTATTATTTACGTAATAATGATTCCCCGTGTTGGTCCTGGCATTTCTGGAAGAACAATGGTACTACATGAAGAGAAGAGACTTGGTCTTATTCATATTATTAAGGGTCCATGTATGCTAAAATACGTCAGCAGTATAATGTTTTTTTCATACAAAGCAATCATGGATCTTGCTGACAAAAATACACAAGATTAACATGAATATGATTTATAAGACTAGTGTTTCTAAAACACGATTCATTTCACTTTGCTCGATAGGAATAAATCAAAATGTCAACCCACAATGTTTGAAAGCAAAACCAAACTGTCTACTTCAATTATGAATATATCGACACCAGATTTAACATAAACATAGATGAGTACTATACCTAAAAGATAAGTATTTCAGTTTTTATGCTTTTTTTCAAATTACTTTTATAGTGTCAAAAATAGTGATTTGTTGTTTAAAGACGTTTACTTTAGAGCGCAATATTTCATAGTAATCATGGTACGGGGGAGTGCGGCGATTGGCTCTTCTGGCTGACTAAGTATGGGGCCTTAATATATTATTTTTTATATAGCATTAATACTCAGAAAATGTAAGCTTTGAAACGAGATTAAATTTTAATTGACACTCTGCTGTCGCCGGCGTCTTAAATAAGTACATATAATATATTAATCTCTGTCTTAAATCAAAGGTTAAATTGTATCCAGATGTGACAACATACAAAAATATCTCTAAATTAAAAAAAAACTCACCTAAGTACATAGGCGTCGACTTGCTCGCTCTGCGTGAAAGATATAATTTCACAGCGGACGATTTTCAACACATTCTCCCATTGTTGGCTACAACAAGAGAAAACAATCATAACTAAAAAAATAATACTAATTTCCTTTGGTCTAGCGTCAACCAATGACGACACTTTTTGGGATTTTTTTTGTTGTAATAGTTATTGTCTGGATCATATGAAAAAAATATCCTTACTCATTTATGGGACAGGACAACTTCTGTCGGCTCACCTAGTTTATTATAAAACTAGCGGCCCGCCCCGGCTAACACGGTTATGAAATATACATATAAATCCGTTGCGCAAGTTTGTGAGTATATATGTATTGATGTTTGTAAGTCTTTCACGTTCAAATGGCAGAACGAATATGTCTGAAATTTGGAACGCAAATAGATTGTGACCTGGATTAACATATAGGCTACTTTTAATTGCGAACATAGGTACAACGGGCTCCTACGAAAACGCGGGAGCCGCAGGCAACAGCTAGTAAGCGTATATTTCTGGCGACAACACCTTAAATATATGGTATTTTGTAGATTTTTTTAATGCTAACATCTAACAGGTAACACACCAATAACATTCTTGGTGTGTATAAGTTATTGAAAACTTGGCTTTTAAGAAACTAAGCTCCCATTAATAGTGAGAAGGTATGCATTATAAAATGACAGATTCTGAAAACAACAAATCACAGATCCTGTGACTGGCACATAACAGACCACAAAATTTGTCCTGTTTGTAAATCAATAGCCCAAATAATGATAAAATTTACTTTAATTTTTTATGTAAATGTGTTATAACCATGGCCTATAGACTCTATGAATGTTGTAAGTGCGTTGCTATTTTGTGACCAAGACGTTGGACCGATTAAAATTACAGTAACTTCTTTTTGTAATTTTTATTTCTCTACTACTTAGAATTTTTAGCTAAAGAACATTCTCATAATGAATTTTTACATTGGAAGGCATGTAAAAACAGGGGGTTACCATATACATTTATGTATATTATATTATAACAATATCATTTCAATACTAATTGTCACTGGAGAAAGACAACCTTATGACATATGCCATAAAATTGCTTATTTTTGTGGAGATTTAGTAACATGGAAATATACTGCTATAAGCGTTCATAGGGGCTACAGGTCTGAAAACAATGACATTAAATTTTATAATCTATATTTTTATTACATTGGTGCCCAAAAGGCATTGTAATTATAATCAAGACATTATAAATTGTTTTCACAAGAACAAAGAGACTTGATATAAATAATAACAGTAGGTTGTTTCAATGGCCACTTTTAAAAAACCATTAAACCTTTGCGAAAACATTCTAAAAGCCTATTGTAATCACTACTCAGAGAACAAAACTTGTTTAACTGGTTATTGAGTAAAGTCTCACAATTGATGTCCAGACTGTTCGAAAACATCCAGTTTTTTGATAACTAACTGTAAATAAGCAGGAGAATTATGATATACTGTCTTCTAACTTAGCTGTAAGCAGAGGTTTCTTTTACACGTAAAATACATCTTCTAATATATAAAATTCTTGTGTCACAGTGTGCGTGAATGAACTCCTCCAAAATGGCTTGACCAATTCCCATGAAATTTTGTGAGCATATCGAGTAATCTCAGAATCGGCCTACATCTATTTTTCATATCCCTAAGCGATAAAGTCACCCTTATTTTTTTTACTAAAATCACATTAAAAAAATGTAGCAGAACAATATCTGCCAGGTCAGCTATATGTAATATAATTTTATGTATTTTGGTGCACAATAAGGAGTTATTCTATTCTATTCTATTATACCGAAATGTGGACTATTTCAGTAAAAACTGATTTTACAGAAAGGGCAAAAACCAACCAATTTAACAATTTGCCTGCTACATACCTACATCACGACTATTTTACGTTGACTTATTGTAACAAATTAAACCAAATTAAACCAATCCGATACATGAATTTGCCAGTAAAACATAAACCGGTTTTTTTTTATACAAGAGGAGGCAAACGAGCAAGTGGGTCACCTGATGGAAAGTGATCACAACCGTTGCGTTGCTACCAAATGCGTTGCCGATCTTGCTGTTGCTGTGCGTGGGATAAATAGAAATTTATCCCACGCACAGGGCAAGTGCTAAAAAAAAATAAAAAAATAAAAATACGATGCAAGTAACGAAAGTTATGTCCATTCTAAAAAAATGTGAATTTCATCGGTGATGAACTCATTTGGTGGGTACTCAGAATTGTGTATCTATAGGACATAACTACCCGCGTTAACGGGTTAGAAAGGAATTAAAAATTTCGCCACGGGACTTGAATCCTCAGTAGCTCAATTGGTTAGAGCATTCGTCGGCTTGAGACGAAAGGTTACAGGTTCAAATCCTGTCTGGGGCGAAATTTTTTCTTTCTTTAAAATTTATAGAAATTTATCCCACGCACAGGGCAAGTGCTAAAAAAAATAAAAATACGATAATTTCACAAAGGTGATGTGCGAGGTAAAAAATTTCTTCGGAATCGCACAGTTGAAGATCGCCACGCATCAAGATGGTGGGCATGATACTTTAAACTCTATCGCGAAGTCCGAAGGTGGAAATCAGCGGCTCAAATTAAAACAAACAACTCCTCAGAACATTCCCCGTGATAGATGCGGTAGAAAACATTGAGGGACCCAACATCTCTACGCAGCGCCAAGGGATCAAGCCGATTGGTAATTGCCCGGTCATTGACAATTCGAATTGCTCTCCGTTGAATGCGGTCAAACAGAAGGAGCTGGACCTGTGGAGCCCCTGCCCAGAGTTGAGAACAGTACTTCATATGAGGCCGAATTTGCGCTTTGTATAGTTGTAAGCGATAGGTCGGCACGAAATACTGTCTCGCTTTTTTTAGAGGCTATTTTAGCCTTCTCCTCTAGATGACCATTAAGTTGAACATCACTCGAAATGTCAATGCCATGTATACCAATGCAGGCTGTGGCAATAAGGGAAATGCTCTTAAATCGAGGAGATGTGACGAAGGAAATCTTTTCAGCGGAAAACGCGCAAACTTGTGTCTTGCTATGGTTAAATTGCACCAAAATTTGACTACCCCAAAACGAAATTTAAGACAGGAGATTGTCGATTTCAGACACAAGTTGGTTCCGGCTCTCAATGACATGTTCCCGAGATATATTATGACGGCCAAAGTATAGGGCTTCCCCTGTAGTGTTGCCTGGTTACAATGAGTGTTACTAATTTGCAACACGTCATTGATATGCAGAAGAAACAAAGTAGGAGAAATCACACAGCCTTGGGGAACACCAGCATTGACAAGTTTGGACTCCGAGCACATGCCGTCGACTACGACCTTGATACTGCGCTCCGTCAAAAAACTAGTGACCCATTTGCATAATTTCTCAGGAAGACCGTAAGAAGGGAGCTTCGATAGAAGCGCCTTATGCCACACCCGATCAAAGGCTTTCGCTATGTCCAAACTAACAGCCAATGCTTCTCCCTTGCTTTCAACTGCTTGCGCTCATCGGTGCGTTAAGTAAACTAAAAGATCACCAGCTGAACGACCACAACGAAAACTGTATTGACGGTCATTTAACAGCTGGTGCTCCTCTAGGTACCTTAAGAGCTGGCAGTTTGTAAAGGATTCCATAACTTCGGAAAACAAGGAAGTTATAGCTAATAGCTATGGGCCGGTAATTGGACGGGTCCAAGCGATTACCTTTTTTAGGGATCAGGTGTACTATAGCGGTCTTCCACGAATTCGGTACAATGCCTGATGAATAGGAGAGCCGGAAGAGTCGCGTCAAAACCGGTGCCAGCTCAGGAGCACACACTTTGAGAACAATCGGAGGGATACCATCGGGCCCACTCGACTTGTTGATGTCCAATGAAATAAGTGTTCTACGCACTGAACTCTGCAGAAACTTTATTTTAGGCATAGACACTTCACACCGCGGGATAGTCGGCAGCGTGTTTCCATGGTCATCTAAAGTCGAGTTGGAAGCAAAAAGGGAGCCTAGAAGTTCGGCTTTCTCTTTCGCATCATGGGCCAGCGAGGCATCGCTCCGGTGTAAAGCTGGTAAAGATGGCTTTGCGGAATTTCCTTGGACAGCCTTGGCGAGAGACCAGAACGCTCTTGTTCCCGAAGGTAAGCGAGCTAATTTCTCGCCAATTCTGCCAATGTGCTCAGACTTTGCCTCGGCAATGGCTCTTGAAGGACCTAGAGAGGCAACGTTGTACTTCTTTTTAAGTGAGCTGGTGTTTTCATCACAAGACTTCGCTGCCGCAGCCCAAGCCTTGTAGCATTTCCGCTTATGGCTGAGTGCCATCTTACAAGGACGACTGAACCAAGGCTGGGATTTGCCACCAATGGGCACTGAAGAGAACGGAATATACCTTGCAGCATCACATCAGTGACAACATCAGCAACGATGTCTGCATGAACCTGCGAGAAGCAAATCTGCCTCCATGGGTAAGATGCAAAAAAAGACCGCATCCCGTCCCAATCTGCTGACCTATAATGCCACACTCGACGTCGGCCTGATGGTTGTAGCCGTACACAAGGTGTAATGGTCACTGCACTCCGGACTCCAAGAGGGGCATCAACAGAGACTTTATAGTTCTCTGGATGAGGTCAGCAGAAGGTCTAACAGTGAAGGCGTATGATCCCCACATCCGGAATTCGCGTAGGCGAAGTCACCAGTTGCGTGAGATTTTCGTCAAGATCCGTGTTCTTTTTTTAATATAGAAAATATTGCAGGACCTTAATTTCATAAAATTTGAGGTTATCCACTTAAGCAATTAATATGAAATACGATTTTATACCATATTGGTAATGGACTACTTCAAAGAATAAAGAGCTACTAACCACCTCATCAATTGTTTGGTTGGCTTGGTTTATTTGCCGCTAAGGCCATGGCTGTAACAGTAGTTTTGTTATAACTTACAACTCGTAGAGATTGAAACCTCACTTCTTCCTGCTACTATAACTTTTCCAGTTTCTACCCTACCAGTTATCAATAGGACAGCTAGGTAAGGTAACTTCTACATAAGGTCATATTTCAGTTTTAACTTGGCAGTGCAACAATAACTTTGGCCTGTGTATGCAGTGTGTATTTATAACTGATGTGTGTTTATAAATCCATATGCTTGTTTGTCATCATTACCAAAAAAACATGCATTTTGCCTATTAGCATTAAGAATAGATTACGCTAATGGCTTGTTTGTATGAAAAGGGGAATGAATGTGAAGGAAGCCAGAAAGGTCTGCAAGGATCATGAGATTTGGTACTCAATACTCTCTGCCTACCCTGCAAATTACTTTGATATTATTGCTGAGATATTATTGCTCAAGTGATTCATCATAAGGCAGAAAACACATATTAGTTCTGTCATGTTTAACATTTATTTCGTAAATTTAATTAAAATAAATTAACTTAAAATTTTCATATATTGAACTTCTTACATTACGTTAAACCAACCTTGTTATCCTTATTACATAATCTATAGGTATATATTACAAAAATCAATGCCACTTTTCTTTGTTATTTTATATCTCAAGAACGGGCTCACCTATCTGAACCAAATTTTTAGGCTACTTTCAGAATATTTAGTATATGGTTTATGTGAAGTTTGCATAAAATCAGTCAAGTGGCTCTTCATTTATCACAATATTTTTTTTCAAATGAATACAATAAATGGCGGAAGATTTTTAATAATGGGAATTTTTCTGTCAAATTGAAACTTTTTTCAGTTGTTTTTGTCTTTTGTTGTGTTATGTCATTAATGTGGTCATATATGTAGCGAAACACGTACTGGGCCGTTTTTTTTAAAGTGATGTGATCAAGATAGTCCTTAGCTACATTATGGGTAGGTTTAGCAAGGGATTGTTGATATTTTTAAATTTTGTGTCTGTTTAATTAAATTGTAAAAGTACAGTAAAACTTTAAATTTGAGTATTCTGTTTGCAATAATATTTTACCAAATAGGTACTACAGAACATACTTTACTATGTGGTGTGTAAATATTTCAAGTCAGTTTTATTTTTATAGTTTACAAGTTATACAAACTTTATTTATATATTTATATACACAGGTATATAGGTAAAAAATATTTTCATCTTTATTGAAATTGCTGTATTTTAAAATAAGTAGTAAATTGAATCATATTCCATATATATTTAATATTGCTTAAAATATTGAAAGTAATGTTCAAAATAAGCCTTAAAGACTGTTTTAATACTTTTAGTAAGCTTTTAAAAAGGATTTTTATTAAAGCTTCATTAACACTAACTAAACTATTACAACACACTAGATAATTTTAAGCAGATGCAAAAGAAGTTTTAATTTAAGAAAAACAGAAACAATATGTAAGAAATGTAATAACACTAGGAAGCTCAGTATTTTACCATCTACTCTTTAAAAAAATTACTGTAAGAATATTTTTATAATTAATATATTATAATTTAGTAAGCATACCTGTATACTTTTTATTTTATTGGAAGGCAAACAAGCAGAAGGTGTTCCTGATGGTACAAAATACATTTTTGCAGGCACCAAAGATGTTAATGGTGCATTTGCTAACCTCAATTAGCCTATTGTGTAGGTAAACAGAATCGTAGTATTTAACCGCTATTATTTTAAAAAGTACAATTCTTACGGCAGCAGGTTTTTAAGGATGCATACATACTAAGAAAAGCAAATTAAAAAATTACTTTTTTTTATATAATTAAATCAACCCAAAATTATGTACCACTTCAAAATTGAAAGTGCACTTTTATTAATTAATTAATTGAACCAAAAATCAAAAAGTGCGCCGTTTTGTGGACTCAATCAATGATACTTTATTTCAACCAATCGGCCATCGCCGAAGACATAGGTACTACCGGGCGCCGGCAAATCGAATCAGCTGATTCTAGAACCTTCCTAGACCAATACCATGTTTTTTTATACAAAACTTTGCAAATAAAGATTTAGGTATGTCTATATTTGTATTGGCGTATTATTAGTTTACTGCGCGTAAGAGAAGTAATTGTGATAAATAATGAAGATACCTTTCATTTATAAAACACTTTAATAATACTGTATTAGTTTAGGTACCGGTAACCTAGAACACAAAATTACAAAAGAACAAAATAAGAGTTAACCTTACCGAGTAATTTTTCTCAAATCCGCTTGCTTTTCCGGCGTAAACCAAATTTCAATTAATTTTTCAACACCTTCAAAAAATTGATCATTACTTTCACTATTAGATATAATTTCCGTTTCAGCCATAGTTAAATATTCGGCTTTAATTAATAAAACAAACAGAAAAATTCACAGTAAACTTTCCGCAACGTCAATGGATAAACGTCGGAAAATAACTGAACCTGAAGAAAAGTTCTGAAGCAAAATGCAATGTATGGGAAAGAAGAGTTACGAGCTATTGCCTGCTTCTCTTTCCGTCAGAGCGAGCGAGTCTACGACGCGACGGCGCGCAATCATAAAAAAACTACAAAGAAATCCAATCACGAAATACGAATGGGTACAAAATTACTCCGCGCATCATTTTATACGTATTATAGGCACATAGCATAAGAGCTACCGACTATATTTTTTATAGTTTTTAGTTTGTTTGTGTTGCTATAAAAACATTTTCACAATCCTTGGAATTTGTTAAATTCTAAAATCGATAAGACCTAGCGTGATATTCTGGTATCATCGTAGGTACTCGAGTTTTATAAAAGGGTGGTGACAAGAGTTTCTAAAGCCCGCGTGATTATACAAAAAGAACAATAATTATTCATGAGGAGAAACAGCGGTGGATTTACACTAGGGGCAGTCGGGGCGGCAAATGCTTTAGGGCGGCAAAATTTTTAAAGTGATAAACATTTTTTTTCAGTCTTATCGAGATACAATCCAATGTAATTAATTAATTATATTAATTTATAATTTTTGAAGTTATACTTCTTTTGGCGCGTTAGGAAAAAATGATGAGGGTAAATTTTTACGATGCGCGCGCACACCGTCACGAAAAACCGACATGATGAAGTTAGCTATAGATAACATTTTAGTTTTTCAAAAAAGGTACCAACAAAGTAAAAGTAAGGACATCTACGTATGTTTGCGTGAGAACTGACAACTGTATTCACAATATTTCTTTATTTCTATAGTTAGTGTCATTTTGTCTACAAATGTAAAATAAGGCAAAAGATAAAATTTCAAAAAAGATTTTATCTTATTACGCCGAAGAAGTATAACTTCTAACGCGTGTACATAAGTACACACACAATTTTTTTTGTTTAATTAGAATTACTTTAGTAGTACATACGTTAGAAAAAATTACGTCTTATGATTCGCACGTGGGTCACGGAATGAATTTTATATTTTGATTTTTCTTTATACTTTGCAGGCTTAGGAATTTCATTGTAAAATGTTTATATCAGAAGTTTTGTCTCCATTGGTAGCGCTATTTTTAGAATGGCTTACTTAAAAATCAAAATGTTTACTACGATTGGTAGTTTTTCATTTTTGTTATTTATTTATGTTTAAAAAAATATTTACATTATGTGAAATGTGTTTCAAATATTTATCAACTGATTTACAACTAACGGCCCGCCTCGGCTACGCACGGGATTAGATATAAACCTTTCTCTTCAATCACTTTATTCATTAAAAGAAATCGGATCAAAATCAGTTGCGTAATTTTAAATATTTAAGCATACAAATGGACATAGAGACAGAGGAAGCAACTTTGTTTTTTAATATGTAGTAATATTTATCAAATTATTTCTAATATTCATCAAACTAATCAACTATGATCTCTATTTCAATGACAATAAAAGTCAAAATAACATAATTTGTTATTCTCGTTCGATCACATCAGAAACATTCTTCAAACACTCTTCAAACTTCGTATTCATATTTCATTCTGTTCTTTGCTATGCATCCGTTCTTGATGAAACATTTCGAACGAGATGCGCTAAATGAACGATTAAGCATACGGTTACGGAATAGCTCGTTCTAGTACTGAGAACTGAATTAATTCTTATTATTTCTTAGTACAAGAACTCAGCAAGCTTATCGGGTACAACATTTGTTGACATAAACCGAATATCATGAGAAGTCGAATAAACTGGACTGAATGTTTACTAAGAGCTTTCAAATTGTCAACCACGATTAAAAATAGGAGTTCTAAAGATGCAAACAAATACGGTGGACATATCAAAAGGAAGTGTCTACTTATAATAAATAAAATAAAAATCAATTATAGAATTTGAAAATGGAACTCTTTATGAATATTATATTACTTTTGGATTAGAAGACTGTCATTTATTTTTTTCAATTTGGCGGGGTTCAGATAATTGTCTGTTGCTATTATAATGAAACGAAATAGTGAAAATGTGTCACTCAATGATATTTTACGATTTTTACTGCGGTTTGGGTCAACAAGAGAGTTGCCAGAGACTTCACCTAGAATTTGATGTACCATCTCATTGCTCTGTGTATTAGTGGTTTGAAAAATCCAGACGTGGGCGAGGTCATCTTCATTACGATAAACGTGAAAGTTGGCAAGTGACTGCGGTTACTGAATCTAATGTTCATACCGTATGATAACTAATTATGATTAGTTATACATAATATAATAGTCCTAAGACAATTATTAGTTATGATGACTAATAATTGTCTTAGAAAAAGTCTCGCAGTCATATTATCCTTCAACATGACAACGCGTCCGCACATTCCACTAAGATAATGAATTAGTATTTGAGGGTTTCGAATGTAGAAATGCTGACGCATCCGCCGTACAGTATAAACATCGCACCTTGCGTCTTTATTTTATTCCCAAGAACAAAAGGAGTTGCAGATCCTCAAGCCCAGAAGAAATGGTAAATTCATTCCAAGTTGCCGTTCAAAAAGTTCCTAACAAACACTCAAGACTGCACCCACTGCTTCACACAATGGTTCCAACCAATGAAAAAATGTCTAAATAGTGACGGTATATGCTATATACTTTTAAAATCAGTAATTAAAATTAATATTTTATCTAGTCTTATTTATCAAAATCTAGAATCTTTATCTATGACCTAAGTATGGTCACATTGAGTGGGTAAATTTTTCAAGAGAATAGAATTCTTACGTCAGGCCTTTTTATTTCGGTTCCATTTTAATTTTTGTAAACCATATTTCGGAGATGTGTTTTTGGAACTCTTTGTCTTGTACTTTGTTTTGTTGAACGTATTCGTGTACTATTTTGTAATATAACCTAATAATGTATAAAATAGAAATAGTGCCTCATTAACAATTTTGTGTAATTTTAAATTTTGAAATATAGAACAAATTTATTCTCTAGCTCTTTTCCTATTTACATGAAAATACATCAAAGTAAAAACGTCACCTTGGTATAACTATCGCCCTCTTGATTTGACAGTAATAACTAATAACTATCTGTCAACAGCAAATAACAGTAGAGAAATAATTAAATTTACCAGTATCTATCTATGGTCTCTATAGACAAAAAAGTGTCAACCAAAATATGTTAAATTAAAAAATACATTAATTTGAAAGAATAAAGACCGAAAAATGGCAATTACCCGCAGTATTCGGATATCGCGATTTTCAAAAACCTACACTTTATGCAAAAACGCTACCAGTTAGGACACCTTAACAACATCATTATTCTTTTCTATATGCTTCATATTATGATAAGCTGGTTTCAGCACACAATAATTTAAAGAGATATTATTAATGGTATAGTTTTATATGTATGAAAGAGCCTACAAAAACAGCAAAAATACCAACAATTTAATGTTATATTGTCTCTGTAATAGTAAGTTGAGCACGAAGAGTAGTAAAGCTTTCTGACTTCTGAGTCTTGACTCTTGTGATGTCAATTAAAAAGTCTTCTTCTCTTATTTTTGGCAATGTATGTAAACCATGGAATACAAATACTCTTCAACAAGAGAAGAAGCGAATCTTCCTTGTAAATAAATGCCACCACGGCTTCATACGAGTATACTTCAGCGCAATTGCGGATTCGTGAGGTAAACTATTACAAGCGCGGGAATTTCAAATTTTCAGTTTGTTTAAACCACCACTCGTCGCTTTAGAATAGCTATCAGGAAGATCTATCATCTTGAACTAAATTTGAATCCTGACTCAATAAAGCTGCAAGAAAACTAGAAATTTCTTTACCTTTTGGTAGACAACTAGAAATTGTAATAGATATACCTGCTAACTCTTTGTTTCGGGTTGAGGAAAAACAATGAGAAACATTATATTACATAGATCATACTATATAAATGAAAAAAAAAACGATCACAAAATAGAACTTGTTATTTACCTTAATAATTAATATTGCTTACAAATATTATAATCAAACACCGATACACCAAATTGTTTAAAAAGTGGACATTTTTACGTTTTATTCAATTTTAAAAAATGTGTTATTAGTCCTATCAAGCATAAACCAAATTTAGACCATCTGGAGAAGATACGGCGTCATAAAATCCTTTGCAACTAAGCACATTCTATCTATTTTGAACTACCGCCAAACCTAGCCAGTCAGCAAAAGAAGTGGCGACAAAATATCTTCGGCAAATTAAGATGATTAATTTTAAACTTGTATAATATAGTCGTCATATTATAGGGATAGAGGCTTGGGTTTATAATCAATGTACCTATTTTATTATTTCCGAAATATTTTTATTACTTCAGAAAATAACTCAAAATATTAGGTACGTGAACTCATACTCGTAGCGTATTTTTGCATCCTCGTAGGACAGGAAAATCTGAATTGACTAACCTCGATTCGGGTAACTTTGAACATTTTGGCAATGTTTCGATGTTACAATCTAATACGTTATTAACTACAAGTATATTTTGTTGACTGAATAGTGAATTTCTAAATTGGTTTATTTGGCAAACTTAACAAATTTAAAGAAAAAACAACAAACTGTCTTTAATTTTCCCCTTAACTCGTAATCAATGTTATCACGCGTTTTGGGTAACTTTGAATATAAATTTTGCCTGGATAAAAACCTTAGTCATTCAAATATTTTAAGTATTGTTAACACTGTATGACGTTTGTTTAAATTTAAAAATCCTAAAGAGTAAAATGGCATATTTTATTTGACACACATTTTCTTAATAGATAGCTCCGTCTTGCCATTTGAATCGATATAGCCAATTTGATGGGAAAAAATAAGTATTTTTTTATAGTTATTTATTAAACCACAATAAGCTAGGAAAGTAGTGTTTAACACAATAAATTGTACATTTATTAGGCTATCAAATGAGATCAAAACCTTAAAGAACAGTGCCCATCGTTCATACATTGAAAAACCTGTCAGATGATTTTTTATTTATGTGTTGTATATAGAGCACTACTGTTGTTTTCAAAGTGATTTTGTTTACTTTAAATGAATATCAACTCAATTTTAATTATTTAAGTCGGAAAGAAAACCTATTGAGGTTATATTTTTTTAATGTTACATAAAACTTTATTTCCAATCCAATCGAAAAGCAGTATCCGTGTGACACAAGCCAAAACTAATCGTAAGAGGGTATCCAAGTCCGTGAGAAATGCAAAAATTATAATAAAATTAAAATATGGGATTACAGTGTTGAACTCCGTTATGGGCAGTTACTTTACTCTTTGGTATTGAGGGACATCTGTGTCTGTCAAAAGTGTCCAACTAATCTCGAAAGACACGACGCGACAGCACTGTCAAAACTATTAATCATTTTCACACAGAATTTTTTTCTCCGTGTTATGACTTTTTAATTATAATTCTTTTGGTATACAACTGAAAATAAGTATTTGTAGTTCAATTACTCGTATTTTTACTTATAAATAACGTTTAAACTTCTTAAATATATTCCTAATCATTAAACACTATTAAAAAACAGTACGTGGTGGCAGTAATGAAAAGGTAACAATAATCGTGGAACAGAACATTTTAAATAGACCACAGATATTCATAGTTGTTTTCTATCTATAGTGCCTATTCTATGACATTTTAAATATTTTTTTCAAGACTTGTAAATTAAATACACCCATTTTAAACTTAGTAAAAAAAATGTAATAACCTGAGAAATAGTTAGCATGAATAATGATGTGAGGTAATTAAAAAAATTGCTGATTTTTAGTTGTTATAAGTGATTTTATAAATATAAAAAAGATGCTGATTTTTAGTTGATATAAGTGATTTATTTATATTATATATATATTATTTATATTTATGATTTATTTTATTTTATGATAAATAACATATATATATAATATAAATAAATCACTTATAACAACTAAAAATCAGCACTTTTTTTAAATACCTCACATCATTATTCATGCAAACTATTTCTCAGGTCAATAATGGGCATTGTTCTTTTAATAAAAAATCTCAAAGCAATTTTTCTTTTTGAAAAATTCATTCAACCCATTCTGTAAACAAAATGTCATCGTCAATATAAACATGGCCGCCTCTTGATATTTTTTGTTTTTTTAGGATACTAATTATGTTAAACTCATTAATTCGACATATTTCATTTTTGGAAGGGCAAGACGGGTGGTCTATATATTCATTCAGGCAGTTTTGAAGCCTGAAAATGGCCCGATTTTTTTAGAACTGAGCTACACTATGATCATATTCAATGTTACCCAATGTAATGTTTTTTATGACCCGGGTAACTTTGAACCATTCAAAGTTACCCAAAATACTTCATCAAAATAAATCATCTTCGAAACATTATCAATTTTACACAATTGTTACCTTTAAATACAGATGACCAATTTGAAAAAAATAATAATTGGACTACATGTTACATATAAACATCAAAATATACCTCTTTACAATAAGTTTTATCTACTTAATTGCAATCACAGACTACTTAGAGATACTACGTATATTGCAATTCCTAATCTCAGCAACAAACACTTGCTAAAACTTCACTCAACTTCACTAGGGAAAAAGTCGCTATTTTACAAATTTTGACATTCACAGTTTACTTTTCTTTCTTTAAGTTTTGGCCCTCACGTTAGTATTTTGCCATTCGTCAAGAAGAAATTTGCATCAAATTTTATATTTTATATCAATTATAATTAGTTATCAGTCACAAGTCGTCAGTAAGTCATGTCAGGCTCTTGGGTAAAGTGGCGGCCACATTACACAAGCTCATGTATGGAGATTTGGCACCAACAAGGAAATACACGATACGCTAATTTCTTCATGATTATCTCATTTGTGCACTTTTACTGAACAAAATTATACAAAATGCCATCAAAATTGAATAATTTCCCTCAATATCAATGTGCAGGACAGAACGCACCATTAACGTCACGGTAGTTGCAGTAGTGTAAAAGTAAAAATAGTGCCTGTGCTAAGAACTAAAGTGCAAGAACCAAGTTATAGTGATCATTGTACATAGTTTTATTGTTTACACTTTAAATGTATTTTTATCACTATTTATTATGTACTTTAGTTATAAGATCGTTTTATGTTTTTATGTTTGTCTTGCCTGGAAAATAAAGTTTATTTCGTTTGTGTTTCATTATAGAATAAGGTTACAAGTAGTCAGGGTACAAAGTAGCCTATGTGTATAGTATGGTCAGAGGCAAGTCCTTGACCCGTCGATAGTTAAAAGAGTTAGTTACCATTACAGTTACAAGAAATAAAGAGATCTCGTAACTCATAGATTAATAGCTCGTATGGCATAAAAGCTTATTAATTAATTTGTCTATACTAAACAAATTTAGCGGTGACGTGGATTTGCACGTTTCCGTGTTTATATTCTTTTATAATAAGGTTGATAAGTATACTTTTGATTAAATTACAAAGTTAAAATACAAAGTTTCACTGTTATATTTCCAAAAATGACGATTTTACATACGAACACTCATCACTTGTTTTTAGCCCAATTTTCTCCCCCAATTTTCGCTATAAAAGTAGCCTATGTTCTTTCATATATCTAATAAACTATCTGAATACAAAGTTTCACTGTTATATCTTCAAAAATGACGATTTTCCAAACGAACATTCATCACCTCTTTTTACCCATTCTCCCTCAATTTTTAGTGATAAAAAGTAGCCTATGTTCTTTAGTTTATCATAAAGTGTCTAAATACAAAGTTTCACTGTTACAGCTTTAAAAATGACAAATTTACATATTATGAACAGTCATCCCCTTTTTTACCCATTCTCCCCCATTTTTTGCGATAAAAAGTAGCCCATGTCCTTTTGTTTATCATAAAGTGTCTAAATACAAAGTTTCACTGTTTTACCCATTTTTTTGTTGTTGTTTTACCTCTTTTTACCCATTTCTCCCAATTTTTTTGCAATAAAAAGTAGCCTTTGTTGTTTCTCATGGTCTATTCACTATATCGGTTCACTGGTTTAGGTGTGAAAGTGTAACAGACAGACAGACAGACAGAGTTACTTTCGTATTTATAATATTAGTAGGGATATTAGTAGAGATGGTATTATAATATTACTTTTCTACAACAAACTACTTGCTCATATCAAAATTAATTAAAGTCTGAACCACTTATAACTGTTTCTCAATCTTGTTCAAGACATTAAACATATATATGATTAGATTTACACTGAGGAGGCAAATATCACAGTTGCCCATGGACATCAGCAAGACTAGTAGCATCACAGATGCATTGCCGATCATATTATGTATACCATTACATAAATTAAATGAAAAATTTTGATACTTTTGTCTGTCTTTTTGTTCATCTTTTATTGAATTATGTACAATACTGTCAGGTACATTACACTGATTATCTGAGAAAAGATTCTCATATAGCTAGTGCATTTGCAATCTCTGCTCTCTGTACTTATTTTGACTAATAAGAAAAGGTAATATTTAAAAGGGTCATAAGTTCTCAAAGGCAGCAACTAAATTGTGTAAGTCTTTTAAATCATTTTCAAATTTTCTCCTTAATTTTGGCTTCACGACAGGAACATCAGGATACAAATCGTCTTCCTTCTCAGTGTTGCAGAAGTCATCAATGTCAGGTTCTACATCCTTTTTTATTGAATGTACAACTTTTGATGCCTTTTTACCTTTCTTACTCTTTGAACTTGCAACATTAGCATTAAGTTCCACAAGATTTTTGTAAATTCTATCATTGAAGTGAAAATTCAGCTTCTTTGTAATCTAAAAATAACTATCACACATATTATTTATAATAAAAAAAGATATGAAACAATGATTTATCAATTGCATTAAAAGTTATAACATAGACATAAAGTAACATTGGAATTAATGGAATCTTGAAGTAAGGTTTAAATTATTGCTGACATAAATTTATTACAATTACATATTAAAAAAATCCTGATATCCTATAATTTTTTGTTAAAAGATGTTTTCAGAAAATAATTGATAACTTGTGCAATTTCTTCATAAATAATGTGATAATTTTATGAATTGGTTAAAAAAAACCTGATTCAAGATATCATATAAATATGAATGCCAGTAATGAGAATATCCCAAGGCATTAAATCAAACCTTCTAAACAAAACATATTGTATGAAATTATACATATTTGTTATTAGTATCTAAATACCCTAAAATATTTACTAAGTTTATATGTACTAGTATCAGCATGTCGTAGGTATATCACAAGTAGACAGATTATTGAGGACTTTGTGTGTGATAATACGCGCAAACAAATACAACTAAATCATAAAAACATAAATTTATTAACTGTATAACATTTACTCACTTCAGTGCCAAATTGAATATCGTCGATAGGTTTAATCTTTGCCGCTTGCGCTGAGATATCTTTCTTTGTATTTGATAGATATGTAGCTAAAACCTCACTAGAACATTTTGCTGGTTTACTTAAATTTTGGTCAATTTTCTGCAATGGCATTTCGGATGCAATCGAACAACTTGCCACAGCATTTTGCGGTAATTTGCTACGGCTCGTTACTTTTTGTTCACAATTGCGTAACATCGTCTTCTTCACCTTGGGATCTGAAGTGCTTTTTCTCATCATCGCATATTTATTAAACCGTACATTTAAAAAATAAAACTATCTAAAAATATCAACACTCAACCGGTAGCCATTCAAAATGTTTGTTTAAAAAATTTCAATGACAATTACTGATGACATCAGTGTTGCCAACCCCAGTGAATAGAAAAGCAGTAGATCAATCTTAAAAGAACAGTAGAAAACAGTAAAATTAGATTTTCAAAACATTAAATCTACTACATATCTCAAAAACCTTTCAATTGGGACATAGAATTAGTTAATTAACACATTTTTTATAAAGCACATTATTGAAAAAAAAACAATTATATTATTCAT
>NJDD01003467.1:99150-114300 GCA_002245505.1 Calephelis nemesis
GCCTATATATATATATATTATTTTTTATGGCAAAAGACAGCGAACAAGCATGTGGCTCCCCTAATGGTATAGGATAACTATAGCGTATAGACACGATATATTATGTTGTAGATGCGTCGCAGCATGGTAGGGGTATACGGCCAATCGTGCAAGTCTACCGGCTGCCCTACCCTGTAGGCTGGAACATTCATAGTAACTATATTAGTTATAATATTGAATATAGAATATAATAATAATAGTATATAGAATAGGTAAAAAGGTGGATCTCTATCCGGGCAAGTGGCACCTAGTGGTCTTGTTGGTAAAAATCCGTTTTGCCTTTGCTCGCCTCTTACGAGTTGCCAGGCATGATGGCAGATGGGCTATTCTACACAGAGGGCCTGGACAAGTATGGGGGAAAACAAACACACTACCTAAATTATAACTATACAAGTATTTCTATGTATTGGTATCCCTGCATGGCACCAATAATCCAAGCATACAATTTGCTTACTTTAGGGTTAGATCAATTTCTGTAATTTGTCGAGGCCCAGTTTATTTTATTTTTTAAAAAATGACCCAAAATATTAAAAAAAAATAATGAAACAGAACCAATATGATCAAACTTAATATAACAAAATAACAGTTGGTAGTCTGCAGACCTAGACTTGGTGGCAGTGGGACCTTCTGGAAGCATGCTGCCTTAATTCAAAAAATAAACTTTGAAGTAAGGTGATCTCATTGATTTCAGTTCAAAGTGACCAATAAATTTACGCCTTAAACCCTAACTTAAGTATCAAACAAATTTACATTTTTCATTCTGCGCAAACCGACAATAATTTACGTTTTGAAAAATCGGTGTCATAGGACATCACTACACAAAAAACACAGGTATCATTATTTGTTAAATTGACACTTACGTCTGTCAATTCAGATTTCAGTCTCTGAGATCATCTGAGATTAAAAAACAGGCTATAGGTATCTACGTGTTCGTACTGCTGTTTCAGGGATTTTGAAAGTATTTTTAATTAATTTAACTAAGTTATTCTAGTTTATATTAAAATATGGAAAGTAAACATGTAGATTATGTGGTAGGTGCAGTGTATAAAATACATAACGTTATAAAATATTTGCGAAAAGTTAAAGGGGTTTAGAATAAACTTTCGTTTTAACATTACAGAATCCTAGCAGTTTACCAGTGGAAATATTAGTTTTAACAGTAAATAATGCCGGTGTAGTACAAAATATTAAAGCGCTTGTAAGTATCTTTGTCACAATCACATATTCTTAAAGAAGCAATTTTTTCTGACTACCGCAAATGTTTGATGTAGTTACGTACACATCTTACTTTACTATTTCATATATTTTACTTATCAATATTGTTTTATTACAATTTTTTGAGCATTTAGATCTGTAATCATACGAAATCAGCTTACCTTTAGTAGCAATTTTTACTACTATTTCATAATACTTAAGTTATCCTTGCAATGCAGGTTGTATAAAAATACTTATTATTAAGTTATGAAAAATGGTGAAGTATCTAAAATATTAACACCATTTATTTCGAAACATGTTATTTTATTTTGTTGTGACCATCATTTCTTTATAATGACTGGAAATATGTCTGTTTGTAATATTTTAAGAGATAGCTATGATTTGTTCTAGGGTTTGGAAAAGTGAAAATATTTTTATAATGTCAAAATTTCTGGCAAGGCCTATTTTAATAATGATCACTTAATGATATCTATAAATTTTATGCTTATACTAGCTGACCCAACAGACGTTGTTCTGCTATACGTTTATTGTGATTTTAGCAAAAAAATTTGGGGTGGGTCACCCTTATCACTTAGGGGTATGAAAAATAGATATTGGCCGATCCTCAAACCTGTTCAATATGCTCACAAAATTTCAAGAGAATCGGTCGAGCGGTTTTAGAGGAGTTCAATTACGCACACCGTGACACGAGAATTTTATATATTAGATTCAACTGTAATATCAATAAGTGTTTTATTTTTTAATATTTTTATATGAGTTTCTCAGTACCTGTTTCTACAATTGTCATTAGAGGACAATTTGTTTTGGCAAATAAAGGCATATTATATTATTCTGATAATTAAAAACACATTTAGATTAGGATCTAAAGATGACCATTACACTGTACACCTGATACTTTAACCCTAGATTACTAAACTATCCTACAAGTAACATTTTTACTAAATATTCTTAAAAAATACGACATTAAAATGAAACAACATTATGCAATATAATCAAAAGTTATTGTTTTAGAATTTCTATTCTTTGGGTTTAAGAGATAGTAACATCAAAATAAAAATAAAATAATTAACTTTACTCAGTTAGGACACATGTTCATGTTATGCGCCCTAAATATGGCTCTTTTGCATTCCATGCAAAAGTTTGTTGTCATTTTTCTTGATTTCAATGGACAAAAGGCACTTATTTTTCTTAATTTGTTTCTTTAAACATAATACACAATATAAACTGAAATCTATTTTATTGCAAATAAATGATAAAGCCAAGTAAAATTACTATATCCATCAACAGTGACGTAAACACTAAACATTCGTAAGTTTTACGACACCTCTGCTGTATCAGAATGCACGAATGACCCATGATCATAATGATAGCACGTGGCACACTGTCCGAACATATGAGTACTGGGAAGCGGGGGGCGCGGGAACGACGCGAACATTGTTTTTCCGAAAATCGTTGTTTCGCCGTCGTAATTTTTACGATAGTTTAGTATTCTAGGGTTAATGTTGTATAAGCCTGAACACCACTCCTCGTATTAACAATTGCTGGAAAATGTGAGGCAGTAGTACTGTTAACTGTGAGTCATTGACGGATTTTACAATCTAGTCTGATAACAAAAATACTAGCAGCACTATGACGACCCACTAAATCCACACTGCCTTCCAGTCTATCGGAAGGCAGTGCGGCTACTGCATCATTATGAGTAAAAATTCTCAGGTTATAGTTATGTATTAATGAAACTTACTAGTTACTTCTTGTACCGACTGTCTCCTTCAACTAGTGGGTGCCCTGGGTGGGCTTCTGCCTATCTGTTCAGGGATATGGGTGTGAAGCTACTTTATTTATTTTTTTATTCATGAAATTGTTACTGCAAGAATGCTTTGTTGTATTTAGACACAATAAAGTATTTTCTCCCCTATATCCCCAAAGATTTAGGCAGAGACACAACCAGGGCACCCATGACTAGCCGAAGACACTAAGTCCTAAGATGTGATAGGTAGCAAGCCTGTTGCCTATTGTCAATCCGGAGCAATATTTTTTTTACATTTGAAACGGAAAAACCACATTTTATTTTGTTGCCCAACTCGGGAATTGAACCCGAAACCTCATGAAGTCAAGTTCAACACCTGGACCTCTAGACCACAAAGGCGACAGACACAATATATAGACTAAAAGAGATCTTTATTATTTCAGGATCCTTATTGGGTTGAGAAAAAAGTATTAATAAATTATGAAAGACCTCCTTCTAGTAGCGAAATGATTCAAGGTGCTCTGGACAGCTGGAAATCAAGAATGGAAGTTTATTTACATAATCTAAAGTGGATTTTAGGACTGGAACACCATAGGTAGATGTTTTATATGATAGTTTGACTAGATTACCCTAAATAATCCCAGGCTTAGCATGTTAACTATACATACTTATTGCTTATGTTTTATTGACTACTTAATTTTTAAAAATCAAGTTTTGATAATGACTTTAATATTTACAAGTGTGCATATACACATAGGAAGGCAACAATACCATTACTAAATCAAAATACCTATTTTTACCCCTAGTCTTGCAAAGACTACACCTTGCCCAGGTCAGAGCTATCAAACTTGCTACTGTTGCTTCAGTTTTGCCGGACAGTGTTAGGAGATAAACTACAACTACTTAACCTGTCTTATAACTGATGCACTTCATTTTACAATTCACTGTCAAGCTAGCAACACAAAATTACTATACAACCCTGTGTTGGGTCCTCTGAGTAGAAGAGACCATCTGTTTCTGTAAGCAGCTCTGCACAAGTTGAAATATAGATGATTTCCAACAAGACCACTGGTGGTAGAAAGCTTTGCAGCAACTCTCCCGGGCAGGGATTCACAGCTTTATCTATTCTTGCCTCCATAATGATTTTGTCATATTTCAATATTTAGGGTAGGGTAGCGGGTAGACTTGAACAATAGTCCTTCCAACTCAGCCTCATTACAGCGATGCACCTGTAACATCTATGGTGTTTATGGTCATGTTTCTGTTTTAACATTAGGAGAGCCATGTGCTTGTTTGCTGCCCTCTAACATATGGTATGTTAGACCAACACCAAGTAGAGTGTTAAAAACGAATATCACGGTTTTTATTACAGATTTTGGAGTACTATACTCTATCATCCCCAGTGTATGGATGCATTAGTTTCATTTTTACAAGAGGCTAATCCCCCATATGTGCCTCCGTATGAAGTTAATGATGTTAAATTATTGTATGAAGAAATACGACGGCTAGTACTTGTTGTATTTAGCAGACTTGTCACAAACAAAGAGAGTAAGGTAAGGGTCAACTTAAAAATAATAACAATAAATAATTTTGATTAGAAACAGTCTAAAAAATAAACAGGTTTACTGTAAATTGTGCCATATGGCACGGACAGACATTTATCTATTTTTATGCAGGACTGTGTGTCTACACTTAGCCATTTATAAGCCACTTAGTAGGCATTTGTGCTTTCAGTCCTGATGTTAGAATGTTTTAATACTACATCGACTTTTCGTTCCATGACATCCATAAACAACCTTGTTTTAGGATAGTTTTACAATACTGTTAAATGGCAGTTTTGTAATGTATCATTCATTCAATTTGTACCATAACGTCAATTGTGACAGCAAGCAGTAATGTTTTTATGTAATAATTAGCGATCTTAAAAAAGTTAATATTTGATAGCGGATTTAATATTGTTTGAGAAATTGCCATCTACAAAAATTCGAAAATTAAACATAAAATTGTTATTGTGATTTGATTTTCGTTGATAAATGTAGGATTAGACTATACATCAAACACTAATATCTGAAAATTGACGATAGCAATTTGGTGCAGGCGAATTTTTAAATGTGGTAGACGCTGATAAAAAACCTTAGACTATTTGTTCAAATTGTCATTTTCTTCATACG
The DNA here is from genome assembly GCA_002245505.1 of Calephelis nemesis. Lineage (NCBI taxonomy): Eukaryota > Metazoa > Arthropoda > Insecta > Lepidoptera > Riodinidae > Calephelis > Calephelis nemesis. The sequence continues at coordinate 104,323 of NJDD01003467.1, forward strand.
AGTAGGTAGCTCAGATTAGTAGTAGTAGAACATAGTTTGGCAAAAAAATCATTTCATTTTTTATTCAATTTGATAGCTAGTATTTATTTTATTACTTAACAAGTTATCTATGCAGTTCTTCACAATTTACAAAACTTTTTTATGGTTTCCTTTTTCATGCACAATTATTTTTAGCTCAAATGCAGAAATAAGTAATATATTCACGAAGGAATTTGTGTATCGTGTATTTTCTTATTGTTGTTATAGAGATAGCATTTATAACAAAGCTCAATAAGGGTGCCACCGCTTTATCTCAGACCTTAGTATGACTAAATAAAGACGAAAATTACAATCTAGAAAAATGTATATCGAACAAAAACAAATTTATAGATTCTAATAACTAAGGAATCTTATGCCCGATTTCACCAAGAGCCCCTATATTTTAGGGGACTTTTAACGTGATTTAGGGGACTGTTTTATATGGAAACAGTCCCGTAAGTAACGTTAAAAGGTCCCCTAAAGTATAGGGGCTCTTGGTGAAATTGGCCATTAGTCTGCTGGAAGGAGACGTATCTAAATAAATTTTAACCTAGTCACTAGCTAATAATATTGTGAAAAACAATTGGAAGCCATATTTATAAAAAAGAAGAAGAAGAATAAAAAAAAGAATGTAGCAGGTAATAGACAAAATTTACAAAAATCATTCGTTCATTGCGGTAATAAAACAAGACTGATTTAAATGGTCATGCTACAATCTAAAGTAATAATATTTTATGACAGAAGTAAAACTTTCCTTTGATAAGACTGTTTAGTCAAAGCTTATGGTAGGCCCCCTGATGTTTAACCGCAGACTGAATGTCCAAAACGTTTCTATATTGTTATATTTTGGCAGAAATTAAAAATAAGCTATGCATACCTGTATGTATTGTGACCCTTGGCACACTGTACTCTCTACTTAATATGCAAGGGATTTGGTGTGATGATATACATATATATTCGTGTGTGTAAATTAATAGCTAAATCCAAAGTTGGGCACAGCAAGATTAAATGATATCCTTAACCGGGACTTTATCAGACAACAGGGTGGAAAAAGAAATGAATGTTGCCAGTATTATGTTATTTAAAAAACCTATTGTGTTGTTTACATTGTTAAGTTAATAATAAATAAATATCCCTGAACAAGTTACACAAAAATTGAATCTAACCCCAAAGTAAGCAAATATATGCTTGTGTTATGGGTCAACAATACTAATACACAGAAATACTTAAATATATATCATAATAAATTTAATAAACACCCAGACTCGGAAATGCAGACATCTAATTGTTCATCACACAAATGCTTGCCCCCATCGGCAGGGGCGGATTTGATACGTTGGCTGCCCTAGGTCTACGAAAGATTGTCTCCCCTCCTCGTTATGTGCTGTAAAGCATGCAAAATTAAATCAACTATAGAAATTAAATAAAAATGAAAAACAAAAACCGATAATCAGTAAATGATTTAATTATCTCAATCAGTATTTCAGATACTGATTCTTACCACTTCTATTTGTGAGAAGCAATGAATCGTTATTCACAAATTGTCTTTTGCCTGGCTTTCTGAGCAGAGCAAATTTTGCCGCCCTAGGTCCGGGCCTACTCGGCCTATTGGGAAATCCGCCCCTGCCCATCGGAAATTTAACCTGTAACTCACAGTTGGTTATTGTAATTAGGTTTGTATGGTAGCCACTCGACCAGTGAAGAGGTCAAAAAGTTATTATATTATTTATATTTATTATTATTTTTTTCTTTTTTTTTATTATTAATGACATTGCATGTCAATTTCAGTCTCAATGGATGAGTAAAGAATACATGGCGGATTTATTATATAATAACTTTATATTTACAATACCTGTATTATGGGACACATGTTTGGCCTACGGTGGGGATAATATGCAGCATGTATCCAGATTATTAGAGACTGTGTTCTCTCTACAGCCACAGTACACAAGAGATGCAGAACAGGCGCTCTGTTTTGTGCAAGAAGTAAGTTTGGGCAGGATGATTTTTACAATAACAATAATAAAATTCCTAGATAAGTTAATCAAATTCAACCTAAACCCAGAGAGATCTGCTTGTGTTATTAAGAGTGTAAGTCAACAATTCTAATACATAGAAATACTTAAATAAGTACCAGAGTGAATATAATATACACCCAGATCCGGAAATGCAGAGATCTGAATGTTGCTCACACAAATACACGCTCCCAACTCAAATTAAAGCCTCGCTGTTGGACAGTTGTATTAGGCGTTTACGTTAGCCTCTAGACCAGCGAGGCGATGTTTTTATTCAACTGGAAACACAATTAGATAGCTCACACCAATGAATCTCGCTTTGGTCTATGATTGGAGATTGGGTGGAGAACAATGAATAGGAGGTGGGACAGCCCGGCATTGAACAATATACATACCTACTAAGCCTTAAAGCACGGGTCAGAAAATGCTACACCCACTAATAGGTAATGATCTGGGTTGCAAAGTTTAACAGTTATGTTACATACCAAATGGAAATATCACAACGGCGAGCACCTAGGCAAAGAAATGGTACCTGTTTGTATAAGTCATAACATAAGTCTAGTCCTTAGTCTAGACTTAGTTGGTGGTTTTAGACTTAGCGGATTATATAATATTTTTTTAATAAATCTCTAGTTACTTATACCTAGTTTTATCACCAAATGTTTCTATTGGCGGGTGATGAGGTTGTCATATCTCTCTTTTCCACAAAAAGTTGCTAAGTCCAAAACACTACTCATTACATTTTAAGATGATTTCTGTTTGCAGGCTTTCAAATATATAATTCTACAAGTAAATAAAGACTTTGAAAGTGAAGAACCACCAAACCTTCCGGAAACTTTCAAAGGGTTTGGTGAAATACGCAGGCCCACAGATAACAAAAAGGAAACGCTAAGTTTGAACGTTCTCAAAGACTTAATATTGCATCTATTGGACACAGCTATGACTTTAAGAATATTCGTCGAGGTCTATTCAAATGCTGTTGAAATGTTCAAAAATACTAATTTTGTGTTGAGGTGAGATTTTTTATACATCCTATCCTTTTACTATTATAAATGCCAAAGTTTTTGTTTGCTTTTTACTCCTTCACGCAAAAACCGCTTAACCGATTTTCATGGGATTTGGCACATACTTAGAAGTTAGCTTGAATGAACACACAGGATAGTTTTTATCCCGAAAGTATGTTTCTGTGGGACCATTTACCATGCGGGCAACGCCGCGGGTAACAACTAATTTTATACATATATATTGAAGTGTAGAGTGAGAGTTACGGTTTTTGAGTATTTCTTCATCTTCATTCGTGGCGGTTCTCGAATTTGGCGACTTGATAATAAATGTCGCCTATTTGGCATGAGTTTTTTGAGATCTCAGACTTCTGCGATTTTGAGTGGTTTGTAGCCAGAACGGATGTAAGAGTTTTGGTTGATGATGTAGTGTTGGAACAAGTGAATGAAATTGTATATCTTGGTTGTGCTTTTAGCAGGGATGGAAGGTGCTTACACCGCGGATGTAGAGAGGAGAGTGATTGCAGAGAATAGTGTGAATGGAGCGTTGTGTAAGCTATTCCGAATTGAGGTTGAGTCAAAAAGCTAGCTTTGCATAATTCTGTGCTTATCCCAACGTTATTGTATGGAAGCGAGAGTTGGGTATGTCAGAAAGATCATGAAAGTAGGATAAATGCGGTCGAAATGAGAGCACTATGGAAAATCTGTGGTGTAACGCTCGCTGACCGCATTCGTAACAGTGAGATCCGAGAAAGAGTGGGATTAAAAGAAAGTGTTGGTGTTAAAATGCGAAAGAGCATGCTCCGCTGGTTCGGTCATGTGGAAAAAATGACAGATGAAAGATTGACAAAGCAGATATACAATGCGATTGTGGATGGATGTAGGTACCCAGGGAGACCAAGGCTGACATTACACGATCAGATCAATCGGATATGATCCGAGGGTGGTGTCAAGAGTCTCCGAAACCGGCGTGTATGTATGAAAAGGGTAATGAATGTGAAGGAAGCAAGACATGTTTGTCAGGATCGTGAGGTCTGGCACTCGATACTCTCTGCCTACCTCGTAAGGGGCTCAGCGTGAAGATATGTATGTATGTATGAGTGGTTTGTCGAGAGTCTGTAATAAGCTTTGCCCGTGTTAGCCCGGCATGATAAGGAAGCTCAACAAGTAGATCTTGCAATATGAGTTAATTTTTTTTTCTATATAAGGCATATAAGCAGATATATTATTTTGTGATTGCTAAAGACTTACTTATTGTCTGTTAATACTAAAGATGTTTACTCCGTATTCAGGCAGCTTGTAGGAGGCTAGCAAAGGTTAATTGAGACTACCAAGACCACTGGTGTGGCATACTGCAAGTCGTCCGGGTAGAGATCCATTGTGTTGCCTATTCATGTGACCATTATGACAGCGTCATCATTATTATTATTAATAGTTTGTGTAAGACCTACCCGGAGGACCTAATTAGATTTATTGTGATCACAACTCTTACTCCTTAAGCTTAGATCAATACCGAGAGGCCGACAGTTTTTAAGAACTGTATAATGCTCTTGGGATTAATCAGCTTAAGATCTTGGGGATTTATTAAGTGCCCCCCCCAGATGCTTACTTCTAGCCTAAATGAACGCAGGACAGTCGCAGAAGACGTGCATTGCCGTCTCTTCTGCTTCAATGCAAGACCTGCAGTCAGATGTCTCTGCAAGGCTCATCCTGCTAAGGTGTTTGTTTAGCCCGCAGTGACCTGTTATAGCTCGAACCAAGATCCTGAGCTCTTTCCGATGCATACTGATAGCAATCGAAGAAAATTTGGCGTTAAACTCTGCCACGAGTGCCTTTGCATGCTCTTGGCTCGTGGTTTTTTTGCCAATTTTATAGACTTTCTTGTTGAGTCCATTTATTGAACAAGCTCTTAGAAATGCTTCTAGCAACTGCGCATATTGGCTCTGGTCCTACAGGGAGTTCCTCTGATCCCTTCCTAGCCAGCGCGTCTGCAACCTCATTTCCTTTTATCCCAGTGTGTCCGGGAAGCCATGAAAGCATTACTTTATTGTTTACGCCCAGCTTATTTAGCACTTGGGCGCACTCCTTAGTATGCTTAGAGTTCATTTCTATAGATTGCAGTGCCTTCAGGCTGCTCTAACGGATAAGGATATAAGCATATTGTGATTCTATCTATCTGATGGAATCACAATATGCTTGTGAACATAGCAGCGGTTGAGGTTTTCTTGTGCGCACGTCAGTATTGCGAAAATCTCTGCCTGGTATACCTTAGCATAAAAGCCTAAGCTTATATGCTTTTTTACTAATGGCCGTTGACAGTACACGACCGCTCCGGCTTTTCCATCTTTCCTAGATCCTTCAGTGAACCATGTGACGTTCCCTGGCTTGATGGATTGCGGTACTCCAATGAGCCATTCCTCTCTGCTTGTTGGAGCAACATTATACAGCTTCTTAAATCCGTAGCTTTTTATCATAGTATCCGATGGCATATCTATGATAGAGTAGTTTATGAGTTCATTATAAAGTGTCCTCAGTGTCGAAGATTGCCAGCTGCGTTTTCCTCGCTCCACAGCGCGGAGCATTGCGAGTTTTGCTTCCTTTTGCATATGAATGTGCAAAGGGTGCACATTAAGAATCGCCTGTAGCGCTTGTGTGGGCGATGATCGAAATGTACCAGTTGCCATACAGCAGACAATCCTTTGTAGGCTTGATTTTTTGACATGTGACAGCGCATGGTCTGGTGGGTAGTATAGCTGCAGATTTGCACCATTGACCCTGGCCATAATATAGCAATGTGACTGCAACATCTATGGGGTCTTTAGGCCGAGGTTGTTCCTTACCATCAAAAGAACAGTGTTCTTGTTCTCTATTGTATCACATAAAAAAAAATTGGTAAGTTTACTGGTTATCCTAACCGGAACGAGAAAATGATCAGCACATACTATATTAAGGAGACTGGAAAATGTAAGACGGTGGTACCAATCCAGAAAAGACCTCATGAAGACAAGTCAGTTTTCGGTACTGTCACGGTCCAGTCTGGATTATGGCTGGAATCTTCAAGCAACGTGGCCTCAACTAGGCTTCCAATTTAAGAAAAACCAAAGATTATATCCCCCGTGTTGGTCCGGGCTCCTCTGTAGAATAGACCATCTGCCTTCCTGTGCCAGGCAGCTCGTAAAAGGCGAGCATAGGCTTGCCGTCACTGACATCTGACTAGGCGGTAGAGTTTCGCAGCAACTCACCCGGATTGGTACCACCGCCTCACCTATTCCTGTCCGTCATGACGTGTTCCGGTTCGGAGGGTGAGGTAGCCGGTAAACTTACTTTTGCTCAAGGCCTAACATCCCGGCCTTTGGTTGGCAACGCACCATTACCATCTTTGGTGTCTCTAGGCGGCGGGAATTTCTTACCATCAGGAAATCCGTCTGCTTGTTTGCCTTCCAATGACATAAAAAAAGAATAAACATTTTGTAAAATTAGCAATAATCGATCAAATCGCGAATGCTATGCTTCAAATAACACAGACTTAAGTAGGCGGTCAGGTTAATTTTTAACTTATTGTTATTTTTAATTAGCAATTATTGTACAATGCTCGCGAGTTTTGTTCATCTTTGCAGCACATTGCACGTTATATTTTATCGCCTTTGTGGTCTAGTGGTTCGGTGTTGGCTTTGACTCCGGGACTCGTAGTCCCGGGTGCGATTACCGGGTTGGGCAAATCGAAATGTGTTTTTCAATTTTTAATAAAAAATACTTTGCCCAGGATTGGAAAAGTTTAGCACCTAACCACCTAAGGTTTACCACCTGTGGCATTGGGGGACTAAGTTATTCTTTGGCTAATCGCGGTTGATTTGGTTCATGGTTATATGGTCTGTCGAACTCTTCTGGGATGCTTGCGTGAAAATACTTTTCTTTTTTTATTTTAATGACTTAAATTTGACTAAAATTTAACGGATTCTTTGGTGATGAGATTCTTTAGAAACCCAAATTCTTTTCAGTATAGTCCAGCTGTATGAACACGGTATTCCGCAGATGTATGAGAAGTTGCAGGAGTTCACTGATAACACCGGTGTTCCAGAACTAGAGGGTTACATAGACCTAGCGAGATCGGAACTTATCGATCTGTTTAAGGAGATCCTGGCGGTCTACAAGAATGCGATATTCAGTAGTAATCAAAGGTTGGTAATATCAGGAAATAAGTTAAGATTATCAGGTGACCCTTGTTCCTCATAATGACCTGATGACACGTGCAGTTTATTTTTCGCAAACATCAAGATAAACATTGTATTATTGGGCAACTATGCATATTAAAGTTTATTAATACCAGAGATTAGTAAATATTCTGTCAACACATAAGTGTAATTGTTCTAATGTAGCTTGTCACTTACAAAAATACGGACAGTATCGACCAGGATTGTGACCCGTAAACATTGTTGAATTATTGTACAAGAAATAGAAAAATTAGAAATAAAATCACTGTTTGTTTCATTAAAAGCCGCATATTAAGACAGCCAGACTTCAAATTACTGAAAAGATGGTATAACTTCCCACAGGTTAATTAAAAATAACAACAATCATAATTATTACATTATACATTATTTGTAATTATTTTATATTTGTCGGAGTTCATCATATACTGGTTGATCATTGGTAGATGCGTGTTTATATCTCTCTCTTACACATTTTCCAGCTATCACTTTCGTTTGAATACAGCTACTGATGTTCGAATGTGCAAATCTATTTTATCGATATTTTTTATTTATTTATCATAACGAATAGGATAGTAGAAATATGTTTAAGTTTGTATTTTATCAATAAAGTTAAGTACTGACATAAACGATAACAAACTTATTCTGTGTACTTTTGAGTTTCACTCAGGATAGTCAATTTTATATATGTGAGAAGTCAGCGAACAAGCACATGGCTCTCCTAATGGTAACAAAAAATCGTGGCTTATAGACACCATTGATGTTACAGGTGCGTCGCTGTTCTATGGTCGGAATATAAGACATATTGTATAAGCCTACCGGCTACCCTATCCTCCGTATCGGAATATGACACTATCATTATAGCAGCAGGAATGGGTAAGGTGGTGTTGCCCTACCAGGAAAGTTTCTGCACAGCACTCTACCACTGTGATCTTGTTGACAATGACGATGATGATGAATTATTGATGTGCTCGCCTCTTACGAGGTACCTGGCGTAGGGGTTGATGATCTATTCTAGTCAGCGGACTCAGACCAACACGAGCGAAAACTGAACTTCTGAACTAAACACTTAAGAGGGCGTTGTTGTATTTCATTGAATAACTCCTGAATAGTTGAGTTAAATTAATTAAACTCTTAAGTGCATTAGATGTCTATCTGGGTGATATAAATTCAAGACATGATCCGATAGGCGATGTTACGGCCAGTATGTCATAAGATTTTTAAAGGGCTGGGACAATTTTAAAACTAATTCTACTGTATTTATTGTATTGTATTGTACTGTAACTATACTGTATTTCGAAGATTCGTAGTTCAGGTGGGAAATACCCGAATGAATAAAAGCTATATTTCAAATATTCATGTTCCAGAATTGTTATTTATGTATTTTATGATAGACTCTAATTTCACAAGTATGTCATTTATATAAGGTACTCACACGATCATAAATTTCAAAAAAATATTTGGATTAAAGAACCCAGGCGAGAAAAATTGTTTCCAAATACCTACAGTCTAATATGTTCTCAATATTTTCGGATTGTGATGTATATTTTTCGCTACTGCAGCTTCTTGACAATGCTAAACTACACATTGCACAACAGGTGGCTTCTCCTTGAACCGAACTCCAACAGTTTACCATTTTTTTTTCGAAATTTGTATAATTTTTTGCAAAGGAAAAAAATCAACTTTTATGGGGCAGTCCAAATCACGCCCGCAGATATTACTGATTCCCGTCTAAATGTTTTTTAGTGAAGGCTTTGAGATAGCAAAGGTGAATAGGTAACAATGGTTCATACTTTGATATAATAAATATTTAATATTAAAAATGTTCGACTTATGTTTCTACCCTACAAAACGCCAATTACATAATATATGTAAGGACCTAATATATTCAAGTACGAATATTAATCTCAATGTATTAAAAAATAATTTAGGTCGAAAAATGTGGTACCTAGATGAAAAATTGAGTTGCATAGCCGCGATATGACGTGCAATAAAAAAAATGCGAAATAATCCATCTTAATAAAATAGAAGGCATAGCGATAAAATATATTGCTCTTATTGAATAAGTCCCATCTCTAATTCTTCATATTTTTTATTAATGTGACGCTTTGTCATTGCAAGGACCAATAAGAAAGCAGTTCCGCGCTTCCCCGCACCTCAGGTGTTTGCCAGAATAGTTTCAAAGCAAAATTATAAAGAATAGGCGTCTATTGGGATGTATGGTCGATGCCGGTAAACTGTTACTCGTGGCCTAATATTCAGGCCTCAGGTTGGCAACGCAACATACCTTACCTACTATACCTTTGGTGTCTCTAGGTGGCGGGAATTTCTTACCATCAGGAAATTCGTCTGCGTGTATGCCTTCTATTGCCATTAAAAAATTACAAATTAGTCATATTCTACACACAAATACGGTGTGTGCGTTACCCCAGCTAGAAAGTAGCACCTAGACTGATATGAGTGGGACAAATAATTAGTGCTCGATGTGCTGTAAATGTGCGCCGAATAAAAAAATTGTGCATGTTGTCGTTTTGGAAATAAATGGAAAAACACTTCCAGCTGGGGTAACGTTACTCCAGCAAGAAAAATTTAAACTAATTATCGGAGAGTTAAAAATTTTGTATAAGCTGAGAGCTTATATTTGTGCAAATTTGTGCGCTAAAAATAAAATTTGTGCGTCTTCAGGTTTTCGAGATATTGCGTTTCCTGCTGCGGTAACGTTTTGCAAAATCGTGT
>NJDD01003467.1:122686-134275 GCA_002245505.1 Calephelis nemesis
TGTTATGTGTGCGCGCGCGCGCGTGTGTGTGTGTGTGTGTGTGTGTGTGTGTGTGTGTGTGTGTGTGCGTGCGTGCGTGCGTGCGTGGGTGCGTGCACGATTTACATTTGATGACATCGTATTGAACATATTTCACTACAACCATTTTCCTGACCGTAAACCAGTGATACAGTCAAAACGGATTTCATTTTACAAGCCATCTACTCAAACCTAAACGAAGATGTGCCCGAAGAGGTGAAAAAAATAGATACACTTACAAATGGACATGTAGAAACTGTAGAAACACCGAGCACATCCAGAGACATTGATATACCAGATGATATCAAGCAGGAATCTCTTATTAGTGAAGTCAAAGATATATTGCCACATTTAGGAGATGGTTTTATATTAAAATGCTTAGAACATTACGGTTTTAATACAGAGAGAGTGATTAATAGTGTATTAGAAGATAATTTAGCTGAACCTTTGAGAGGTAAATATTTTTTAATTCGTCTTCTGTACTTAGACATACTAAAATAATAATTTAGTTGAGATTTTTGTATATTTAATGTTTAGCGGCTATTTATACTTGTAAATTTGAAAAAGTATTAACCTAACATACATGTGTGCAACCTACACACATATGTATATGCGTCCGATTGGTTATTGCGTGCGCATCATTTTCGGAGTACGCCGCGTTGTGGCATTTCACGATCCTTGGAGACCTGCATAGCTTCCTTGATATTCATTACTCTTTTCATACAAATGCGTCGGTTTCGATACCTACATCCATCCAGATTTGCATTTACATTGTTAACCTATTTCAATCTTTTCAATCTTCCATTAGCTTTTCTTTCCACATGACCGAACTAACGGAGCATGCCCACTCTCATATTTACAACAACGCATTTTTACCATCCCAGTCTCTCTCTTTCTAATTTCACTGTTGCGAATGCGGTCAGCGAGAATAGCAATAAATATTTTTCTTAGCGCTCTTACCAAATTTAATGATTATAAAAATATTTATTCAAGCATTAGACACAAACTTGCCAATCATCCCTGAAGATCCATTAGACAGAAAGTTCCTGGAGACAGGCATTCAAAGATTGAATGTTTTTGACGGCGACGAGTTCGACATCATGACACGAGATGACGTGGACGTCAACAAGATACATATCGGCAAGAAGAAAGAGAAGTACAAGGACTTGAAGGACATGCTGAACGACAAAACTGAGGTCAAGAAAAGAGTGGATATATACAGCAAATACAAGTGGGTATATCAGTATTTTTACATTTCTTTCTGGTTTCTGCCAATTTTTGGTAATTCTTGCAACTTCCTGCCCAATTTACTTGTTCTTACAACTTCCTGCCAAAATTTTGCTTATTCTTGCAAATTGTAGCCAATTTGGCAGTAATTGTTGTGCGTATAACAAGCGTCTGGGTTTGATTGCCATTTGGTTAATAGTTTAGAAGGTGAGATAGTCGGTAAAATAAGTTACGCACGGACCATTGTACATTCAGTGTCAATATATTTCTTAGCATCAGTAAATCCTTCCGTCTGATTGTCAATAAAAAGAAATTATTTTTAAGTCTCGTTTGCGACGATTTGGCAATGTACTCGGATGAGTATGACGACACTTACGACTCGGACGGAGTTGCTCCTGCTGCCGATGAAGAAGACCCGCGCAGGCCGTTCGTCACACCCAGGGCTCTTATGCCGAGACATCGACAAGTAAGTACACATCTTTTAGACCTTTTTTAACCTGCTTCCTAAAAATCTATCTTACAGTGTTTACCTACCAGATGACAGATCAGAGATTATATCTCATTAACACCGTGACTATATTGAGGCCTTTGAAAACTGATTCGCTGTGCCATAAAAAATATTATTCTATCTCGCTCGCACTCATTGGGCATATGGAGTGCCGTAGTGAAGTGCGTAACAATTACACGATATCGAAGATTCATTACAAAAAATTAAACCAAGTTAATGTACATAATATCAAAATAATTTGCCTCTCCCTGTCTCTGAGTTGTCCGGTGTTGACTGCATGAAGTTTTGGGTTCGATTCTCGGGTCTGGCGACTCCAAATGTGTTGTAGGGGCTTTAGCAAGCTTCCTACAGACTTTTTATGATGATAATTGATTTATTAAAAGAAATTAAATAAAAATACAAAATGTGTTAAAACTTGAAAATAATGATTTAATTACGAACTGATATGGATTATATTTAAAACTATGATTAAATTATATTAAAACTATTGATTATTATTATTAATGATTGATGATAGCACGCGATTAATTTAATGATTTAATTAATTGATTGAAAGATTGATTGTTTGATTGATAATGATCTGATACTGAGTCCGCCTGACGCGAGAGTCTGATACGAACTGATGATATTTTTGGTAATGATGCGAGCCGTGGCTTGCAGCCGCACAGTGAAAACCTGCTGAAGCTGCACTATGCTTAAGCATATGATAAATGTACGTGCTGAGCTCGTACATGTGTTTTACAATTTTCTAACACAAACAATATTGCCCGGGTTTGGATAAGTGCCCGCTTGGCGACAGATTTGCCAAACATCACACTTTACAACTCAGGCCTTGTCTAGCCGCGGCTGCCCTGGTCGTACATCTGCACAACTCCTCGGAGATACGGGTGGGTGGATTTTTTTGAAATCTACTTCTTATGATGAAGTATGTTTTGTAAAAAAACTTTCTAGAACTAATACTTACTACTTTTTAAAAACTACTGTCGCGTATTGGGTTGGAGTTTAGGGTAGTCGGTTAACTTACTTTTAGAGGTTTAATATCCCTACCTCATGTTAGTAACGCAAATGGTAATGGTAAATAGGCGAGCCTTCCAATCCGACTATATATAAATAAAAACTCACTTTAAGGAGGAGTCTGAAGAAGAATCAGAATCAGAGCAGGAGGAGAAACAAGATACCAGCAACAGTCGGTTGAACTTCTGCGTTAACCCTGAAGAGCTACGCGCACGTCGAGCCGCACAAGCACAAGCACAAGCCAAAACACGCACACAAGCACACACTCACGCGCACACACAACCGCGACCGCAGAGGTGGGTAGCTCTAAAACTGTTAGGAATGTATTATCTAATGCAGAGATTCGCAAACTTTTATGATCTAAAGCCTATTTTGAAAATCAGTTACTTTGTAGCACCCCCCATTTTTTTTGGAAACTTTAAGACTTCAATAACACATTCTCGTCTGGAGTTTAATTAAATCTAAGACCTTTCTTTAAATTAAAAAAAAAAGAAAAAAATTCGCTCCAGAAAGGATATGAACCTGTAACCTTTTTGCTTTAACCATGTGAGCTACTGAGGATTCAAGTCCTGTGGCGAAATTTTAATTCCTTTCTTTACTGTTAACGCAGGTAGTTATGTCCTATAGATACACAGTTCTGAGTACCTAGTACCTACTAAACCTTCTGAGACCTTTCTTACCAGAGAGCGCAGATAATAATGCAACTTTACGATATTAATCAAACCCTTACCGTCTTATTAATAAACATGGACTAGCGAAGGAGTAAAATTACGTTGATATTACAGTCTGTGTCACATTGTTATAAAGACTATAACACCGGGATGAACCTTGGCGTTACGCTGTGTTTATTAATTAGACGGTTAATATAGAGAAATATTAATACACATCAGCGCCCCCCTAATAAAAATAAGTTATATAAAAATAAAAAAATAAGAATTTTCCAAGTTCTTACCGCCCCTTCAGGCCTCCAGCGCTCTCAAGGGGGCGTTACCGCACCCTTTGCGAAAGTCTGATTTTAAGTGAATTATAACCCGAAAGTACGATGAAATGCTTGTAATGATTTTCCTTCGTTAGAAAAACTTCATCAACGTCTGAACAGTAAACACTATAAAAGACAAATGAAATGAAATTTATTTAGTTGCTGAATATGTGTGTTAGAAGTTGAAGACAATAAATTGTTTCACTTCGCTTAAATTATAAAATTTAAACTTAATTTATTTCTGAATTAAAGTTGAACGCACTCGTAATAGTGAGATTCGAGAAAGAGTGTGATTGAAGGAGGGTATTGGTGTAAAAATGAGAAAGAGTTGCGTTGGTTCGGTTATACGCAAGGAATGTCAGTTGAAAGATTGACAAAACAGATATAAAATACGGATGTGGATAGATGTAGGTACCACCGTCCACCGTACCACCGTACCCGGGACACGGGACACCGAGGCTGGCAGTCAAAGATCAAATCGGTCGGGTGTTATCTGAGGGTGGTGGCGAGTCTCTGAAACTGGCGTGTTTGTTTATGAAAAGAGTCATGAATGTGGAGGAAGCCATTAAGGTCCGCCAGGATCGTAAGATTTGGCACTTGATTCTCTCTTCTAACCTTGTTAGGGACTTGGCGTGAAGATGTGCATGTATGCATTCAAAGAGTATTTAAATCTATTTACTAAATATTTCATTGGATTTTGTGCAATTTTTTATTTTACTTATATTGTCTTACTTGTATTATTAAACACGGAGTAAAGTACTCCAAGGTTCAACTTGGTATCATAGTGTATATTACATTGTGGTACCAACTTAATTTTACTCCTACTTTAGTCCATGTTTATTATAAAGACGATAGTGTTTAAGATCTTACGGGTTTTTTACAACTTTGACGCGTTAAATGGCTTATGATATACTCATTATTTGACCAAGTGTTGTATTGCTCCAGGAACGCAGACGTGGTGGGTAAACCCAAAGGCCAGGGTCAAGATAAGGAGGTCCTCCACAACAGGGATCGCAAGGAGAAGAATAAGGGCTTCCGTGCGAACCACAACAGAAGACAGGGCGCCTCCTGGAAACGAAATCAGGGGATGATGCCTTCATAACATACTTTTCTTCAATTTCTTCGGTGGTTAAACATTTGAATGCTATTTGTTATATACCTAAGCTATAACTTGTTTATATTCATATAAAATTTCTGACGGAGTAGGCAGAGAGAGTATTGAGTACCAACTTTCACGAATCACGATTACGATCTTTGCAGAGTTAACTTCCTCCTCCATACTCTTTTCATAAACACACACTGATTTAGTCTCTTAAGACCACTTGGATGAAGCCTGATCAATCTGTTCGTGGAATATCAGCCCACATCTGTACGGGTACTTATATCCATACACATTCGCATTGTACATCTGCTTTGTCAATATTTCAACTAATAGTATTTCATTTTTACACCAATAATTTCAATCGCACTCTTTCGCGGATCTTACCGTTACGAATGCGGTCAGCGAGCTGCTGTCTATATCACCGACGTATTTTTGGGTATGTTTGAATAAAATATTCGTAGTGTTCCACATAAATTTAATACTTAAAATTATCAGTTTGGCCGAAAGTACTATTTTATGTGGAAATGTTAACAATAAAGTTCTATGAAGTGCGACGAATAATGTCCAGGTTTGATTCTCTACAGGACATGTATGATTTTAATCAAATAAGTTTCTGAATATGTATTTTTGTGTGTTAGTTTGGCCAAAATCAATAACACAAGCGGCGCTGCGCCCCTAGAATCACTGCCGATTGTGGCAGCGAGTTTTGTGTATTTTAAACAGTGTTACATCTTTTTAATAACAAATAAGCAATTAGTTCTAACGATAGTCCACGGCAGGGACACGTCTGTGACGCCGCAACGGAAACCGACGATTGTAGCAGGTACAGCGGGCCAACACACACATAACCACTTAAGACTAACTAACTTAAACACTTGGAATCGGATATGTCATTTCATTTGCTCTTGAACGCAATACTAGCGAATTATTATAATAATGATAATTATCATTAGGATAAAAAAATAAACAATGATTGTAATTAACAGTTCGAGTAATTGGTCCAGACGTATAGATTATTATATATTATTAGACAAAATGTGCTTATTTATCTACCTTACATCATATGCTTGTGTTATAGATGTTAGTCAACCTTTCGAAAATCGAACCTGAACATCATGAATGATCGCCCCGGCTAGATCTGTAGAAAACAATGTTCAGTGGTGTCGCTTGTGGATACACATTTATTTACTCCACTACCAAAAGCCAATGGTTATAGAATTTTAATAAATAGCATTTGAATCATTAAC
Organism: Calephelis nemesis; assembly: GCA_002245505.1. NCBI lineage: Eukaryota > Metazoa > Arthropoda > Insecta > Lepidoptera > Riodinidae > Calephelis > Calephelis nemesis. The sequence goes on from NJDD01003467.1 coordinate 128,782, forward strand.
CGCACAAGGAACACCCTGTATAGTTATAGGACCAGTGGTTCTCAACAGTTGTACCTGCACCTCCGAATATACGGGAAATTGCATGAAAGGAAAACTATGATGTCTACTCCTAACGAGATTTCGAGCTTCTAAATTGACGAGCCGGTTACCGCCTGTCGATTCTTACTCTTATGACGTCAGTGCTCAATATAAGTTTCGGAGGGTTGAGAGTAATCTTGTATAAGTGGTAATCTCAATCTGAGATCATTCTAACATCTTTGCCAGAAATCCGTCTGCTCGCATGACTTCCAGATTACAAAAAACGTTAATAAAAATAACGATAAGGTTAACGTTAAAAAGTAAATTAAAAAAAATGTAAAATTCAATGTATCGAACTTAAACTGAAATTTGACATATACGTTTGGTTTAAGTGACGTCATTCTATATACAATGTGTTCCGATCTCGAAGCTATATAACTACTGGAGGTTACACACCTAACAAAGACCGTCTTTTCCAAATTTTTCTGACTCCAAGGTACTAATCCCTCAGATAATCTTAAGATGTCAATTAACAAAGTTAAAACAAAAGAGAGGACAGTAAATTAGAGAGCCTACAGTATTTGGAAATGACATCGGGTCTTTGTCGGGAGTGTAATCTTCAGTAGCTATGCAGCTTCATCGTCCTAATATATAAACCAAAAGATGGCGGCTAAATTATGTCAAGAAAAGACGTCAATTTAAAATCAATATGGCGTGTAACATATTGTTTTATGAATGTTTTTTAATATACAACAGATGGATAGAAAGACCTTTTTTTATTTACATTTTACAAGACGCAGAAAATCGCATCCTATGTGTTGCGCGGGTGAATGGCCGTTTATCCATGTGACCGCTGGCGAGTTTGTTGAGTTTACTTGTACATAAATAAATTATTTAGAAAAATAAATTTGGTTTTATTAAAAAAGTGTTTTCACGCCCATATTCCCATATACAAGTGGTAGACAGAGGCTCAACCAGGGCACCCACAACTAGCCGACACCACTTAGTCCATGTGATAAGTTGCAAGCCTATCGCCAACCGGGTGTATATTCAGATCCGAGCAAAATTTTTTTATCGGCAAATTTTCATTATAATCAACCCGGGAATCGATCGAGGACCTCATGATGTCAAGTCCAAAACCTGGACCGCTAGACCACACTAGCGATTTTTGTTTTATTAAAACAAATGGTATACCTATTAAAAAATCTACATGTATGTCACTTTGTCAACTGTGCAAAGTTCTATTATGATGGTAAGAGACAACCGTAGTTTATAGACACCTTCCGTCTTCATACAAAAAAATTAAAGGTTGGCTTAACAAGCAATTTACTAATGATGTGTAAAATTATATTCTCAGCAAGTAACAAGCTGACACGTTATCCACGTCTATCATTTTTAAACGAGTTCAAATAACGAGGAGGTGCTCAATTCGGCCGGTATATTTTGTTTATGTATGTACACCGATTTCTCCGATGTTTCTGGACCTATTTTCGTAGTTATTTTTTGTTTGATGCGGAACAATTTTGAATTGGTCCCATGAACATTTGATTCAGGCAGGCCCATTAGTTTTAATTTTATGAGCATTTTTTATGTACTTTCACCTATCCTGGTGTTTATTTTTAAGAATTTAAATCATATCAGCAATGAACTAAAACGTATTAAATAAAAATAACTACGTTAATAAATACCGACTTAAAATTAAGAAGTAAAAACTAACAAAGATGTTATTTTAATTATGTAATACCTATTATTTATATGTGCCTTTTACTAATAGGTTTGAAGCCTGTACCAAGCCTTAAACTATAATAAATAAATATCCCTAGACAAGTTACACAAATTGAATCTAACCCCAAAGTAAGCAAACTTATGCTTGTGTTACGGGTGTTACTCAACGATACTATTAAATAGAATTACATAGATAGTAGAATAAATTTAATAAACACCCAGACATAACGTAAATTTAATAAACACCCAGACAGTAAATGTTCATCACACAAATGCCTGCCCCCGTCGGGAATCGACCCCGAGCCTCGCGGTTAGTCGGTATAGTTAGACGTGTAAGGTAGTCATTCGACCAACGAGGCGGTCAAACTAAAAGTTATATTATGAGTTAGTATGTATTAAATTGGATTGGCACCCAATTCAAACCTAGTTTTTTTGACTAGTTTAGACTTTAAACCTAGTAAATAGCATATACATATAAATAGTAGGTAGTTTATAAATAATATTAAATTATTATTTCTTACTTTGTAGTTTTGCAGTCAGTCTTTATTTAACGTATATCGTTTTACATTGGTTGGATATCAATTTTAGACAGTGTTTAATGAAACGTACGTCTAAATATTTTTTGTGGTAACGTAAGTACATATATGTATGTTATATAGGAGCGGTGCTGTAATGGGGTCTGGGTGATCTGTCTAATACAAACTAGGTATAAGTATACGATACAAGTTTACCGTATACCCATTTAAATCGGAACACGACAATCCCAAACAACGAATGTCCATATGGCGACAGGAATACGTAAGGTTAATCTATAAGTATAATATACTTATATATTAATATTATTGTTATTTAAAATTTCTTTAAATTAAACCATATTATATGCTAAAAATGCTTTCATTAAAAGAAATCGTATTTTTTAAATTGGACATATTGTCTTATATACGAGTATTTCGTGTTCACGTGTTGTAGGTACCTAAGAAATAAATTAAAAAGGTTGGTTTAATTAAAAGTCCATATAGTTTTTTGCTTAAATACTAAATGCAGATTTAAATCCCTTACCTCCATACACTCAACTCAGTATTTATAAGCTATTCTATTACTCATAAACTTCTAAGGTCTCCTCTTAATTCTCTTTTTCACGAGGTGCACAGAAAACTAGCTTTTCAGTCCCTATTGGGGCTTTTGTCCCGAGGTTTTTGCCAAGCTATCAGCCCACTTTATAGAGAGCTTTCCTTGATCGGCCTATACATTTCGAGATGAAAGCCATTGCAATAAATTCGTATTAGTTGTCGCCTGTTGGTCGAAATTTGACCATAGTAAATTTTAATATCTTGTTGATAAGAACGCCATCTTCATTTCTCAAGACCAACGACTGTTTCCATGTTTCCAAAATTTTAGTGCGCCATTTGTGATCAGTTGTTATCATCAATATATTTGTTTGTGTGTGTCAAATGCATGGTAGTGTGGGTAATGTTTTATTTATTAATTTAATGTACTTTATTAGCGTTATTATTGAAAAATATTAGCGTTCTGGACTTCTCCTACACATAAACTATAACTGTGCCAAATTTTATGCTCCTGTAAATTATTATTATATTTCGTAAAAAGGGGTCCAAAGTTTTGGCATCACGTATTAATTTATAGATTCCTCGACATAAGGCATCATCCATAAATTATATCGATCAAATTTTGTGATAATTAACCCTTACCCCTGTTCTTTTCACAGGTGGTCACGTTTTTAACCATAAACTCAACCTCCCTTTAGTGACGTCACACATTTTCCAATAATATAGTATATGTAGCAACAGTTTTTTTTAAAAGTGTAGTTCAGTACAGAGACAAAACCAGGGTACCCGTGACTAGCTGAAGAAACTGAGTAAATGTGATTGGTGGCAAGATTATTGCCAAGTACCAACCGGATACGTATCCAATCCCGGGCAAAGTTATTTTTGGACTAAAACTATTTTAATAAAAAAAACCTTTGTTTAGTTCAATATAGTCACGATTTTTCTAAATTTCAAAATTTCGTGCATTTTCTTTAGATAAGTATAGCAATGTGATGTCAGTCAGTTGTCACATGTACTCGTATTTTTGACAGTCTACCCCTTGTCACACAATGAAGTAACATTTTGTTGACCCCTAAAAAATTAAAAAACCTTATAAATACTTTGTTTTGTATTATCATTTCTATGCCATGTTTAACACCTATAGAATAAACCACAAAGTAGGTAAACAATAAAATAGGTACTTATTCTAAAATGTAAATATAATACTCAGTTGTTTATTAAAACATTTCGCCACAATAACGACCGGTATCGGTCAGTGCGAAACGCTATGAATAGCCGAGCGTGTTCAGAATCGCAATAGCTCATATTTGAAGTGCCGAGGCGCATTACCATGGAGTTAGGCGTAGCGATAAGCGGGTACATATATAAAGAAATCGAAGAATATTACGAAATGCCTTCCCCTGTAATGGAAAAAAGATATTTTGTTAAAAAGTAAACTACTGGCGAAACAATTTTTGCAGAGCTTAAACAAAAACATATGTAACATTACTATTTTTTTTAAACACACATGTTCTTCTAAACACTGGTTAAAACAGAGAAAATGTTTGAAATGAAAACTTCTTTAGCGGCGTTGCGCACTTTTTTTTTGGAATGGGTAAAAACTTCTAAACTCTCGTCAGATCGTAAGACGGCGCAGGGCACTTGTACAAGATCTAAAATAATACATAGATTCATTGCTGTTTTTGTATTGCTTAGATATTTCCGAAGAGTTTAGGATTCGCAATGGACAATACGCCGCAATATACCTACCATTACATTCTTACAAGACAACATGATATCAGGGGGGTTACCATAAGCTCTTAAAACAGTACTATTTCAACAATACTAATTGTCAGTCGAGAAAGACAACCTTATGACGTATACCATAAAGTTGCTTATAAAGGCAGACATTTAGCAAGATCGAAATAATACTGCTTTAAGCATTCATGGCAAACACGATACGTATAACATAAACAGACAATGCTCTATTCGTTCCATCTTGAAAATAAGCTTTATGTGTAGACGAGCAATGTTCGATGTACAGATCGAAGCCGTCATATGATCTTACACTTATATGAAAATAATGTGCATAAATAATAGTACTTTCATACTGATTACACAGTCTTAATACTAACAGTCGGCCGACTCATGTACTTGCACAGAGCAACGCTGGGGGGAAAGCCGGAAAGCGAGCGGCAGGGTCGGCGAGCGCAAACTCCATACAGTTTGCGCTTTCTATCTAGAAGGGTTTGCACTCGTTATTTGTTAAAAAATATGTTATAGTGTATTTTATTATAATGTAATACTTGCTGTCTTGTAAATTTATAATGGTTTACAGAATGTGTTCCGTTTTTAGTCGTAAATAAGCCATCCGGCTTGCTGACGTTTCGTCCACAACATTTTCATCCACAATGGATGAAACGACACCTTTTTATTTTATTATCTTTCCACTGTCGATTCGTGCACCATTAAATTATTTTATTTTATACAGTCAGATACAAAGATTTAACAAAATAAAGCAATCCACTTAGGTACATGTTTTAAACTTTTATATATAAATTGATACCTACATCAAAATCACCAATTACTCAAGATTTCATTAAATTTTTTTTTACACGTATGATGAAGTTTAGCACATAAAGTTAAAGCGGGTAAAACAAATCCAAATATTTTATGGATAGCATGGTGAAAATTATTTCACTCCT
>NJDD01003468.1:1190-11649 GCA_002245505.1 Calephelis nemesis
AAAAAACTTTTTTCTTATTATACAGGCGCATGCGAAGGTTAAAAATGTAAACGTATAAATAATGATTATTGACATTCGTCATTCGAGTAGTCATTAATACAGTTACTTCACTAACCAATTCATAAACAAGTTAAAAAAACGGACGGTTAAATAAATATTAAAAATATTTTACGCATATATCGCATACGCATATATCATATTTTAAAAATATAAATGAAATCTGGTTGTAGTTGATGTTGATATTTTTATTGAAGATGCTATTGTATTGTTAGTCTCTAGTGTGGTATAGCAGTCGGGTCTTGGGACTTGTCATCATGAGGTCTCGGTTTCGTATCCGGGTTGGGCAACAAAAAGATAATGTGTTTTTTTCTAATAAAAAAAACAACATTGCCTGGGATTGTATGTGTCACTGGTTGTCGATAGGCTTGTCAACTGTGACATTGTCAGAATTTGTGTATTCGGCTAGTCGTGGGTGTCCTTATCGTACTATTACCAATATATTCGGGGATATGGACATGAAAATACTTTTTTTAAACATTGCAAAAAACTAATTTTGCATATAAAATTATACGACTATTAATTTATTTAAAATACGACTTTCATAAACAAAAAAAAACCTCAATTATTCAAAATCAAAAATTTAAAATTCACATAGAAAAATTAAAGTTTATTCAATAGAACCACACTTATTTTTTTAAATAAAATAATCCAATATCCGCCGTCGCCGTCACCTTAAAAGCTGGCATGTATTTTTATTTTACTTAAATTTGCATGCCATATATACATAGATATCTCTAGACAAATTACACGTATGAGTCTAAAAGTAGGTAAATTTCAGCTAGCAAATACCAACATTCGTCGAGGGTCGAAAATGACAGGTCATTGCGTGACATGTATAATGTATGATCCTACGAACATTCCGTGCTAAATGTACTAAACTACTAGCGCCGCATCTAGCTCAATTATAACGCAAAATAGCCTAAGAGCTATCGAATATATTTTATTCCAGTTTTTTTTATTATAAATGAGTATTTCAATTCAAAATAGCCTAAGAGCTACCAGATACATTTTATTCTAGTTTATCCCTGAATAGGTAGACACAGGCGCGACTAGCCGAAGACATTAAGTCCCACAATGTGACAGGTGACAGGCCTGTCGCTAGCCAGCAAATAATCCTGGGCTCACTACTTTTATTAGAAAATTGAAAATACACATTTCCGTTTTTCTTTTTTCACTTTCTGTTTTTTGTTGCACGATCAGGTGATCGAACCCGGGATAATAAGAAGTCAAGTCGACGCCGGACCGCTAGATAGAGGCGATGTATTATAAATGAGTTACCTAGGTAATTTACCTTGTATGCTGTTTTTTTTTAAGTTTCTTAAATAAAACACAGGAAATATTTCTGAATTTTCCGAGTTTAATAAATTTAGAATTTATTCTCGACACAAAATTTTATCTTGGTATTGTCGTGCCTAAAGAGACTACCCTACTGGGTATCTATTTCCGCAAAAGGCTTAAGATGCCATGTGGCTAAAACAAATCTACATAACATAGACACTGTCTATATATAATTCCAAATACCAAAACGGCTTGTGGTTATGCGCCAAGTTTATAAAAATTGTCATACAAAAGTATTTTTCAGCAAGAAGACATTTGATTTTGGAGAAGGCGTTACCTACTTTGCGTAAATCCGTACTTAAATCCAAATAAAATTATTTAATTTGCAATTTTTCGTCAAAAAATTGTATACGTATTATGGCGTGGTAAAACAGGCAAAATAGTGCGCTATGAATGAATTGGACTTACTTGAAGCCAAAAACCCTATTTGAGGGTTCACACCCCAATATCAAGCTCCACACAACATACACCACTAAATTGTTTTATTAGCACCAACAATACACAAGTTACTAAACTCGTATATGTCTATTTCATCATCAAAACAAAAAAATTAAATCATGTCTATCGGATAATCGCTCTAAAATGCCAACAAATAGCAATTCAAAACCTCAAAAACTGTGTTTAAATAATAATAACTAAATTCACAATAACAAACATGTAACGTTGCGAAAAGTTGTTTATTGCAAATAGAAATGTCAAAAAATATGTAATTGACATGAATGTTAACCAATACAATTATTTGGGCATTTAAGAAATATCACTACATAACTTAAGCAATTGGTCGCAAAATGAAACTCTTTAGTTAAAGAGTATTAGGCTACACCCACCTTGTAATTTGGTAAAAGAAAAAAAAGAAAATATATTTATTTGTGGAATATGCGTATTGCGGTTGTTACAAAATTATTTAAGATTTCTAACATATTCTACCGCATTGTGTATTCCAAGTATTGTAATATTTGTAAAAGTAATTATTTAATTATGTACACAATACGTGATAGCATGGCCAAATCTGTAAAGCATTTAACAAATTTGTTAAAATAGAGTGAGAATATTATGTTTATTGTATTAATAGCAAGCGTTGTGAAAAATAGTAACAAAAGTTAAAATTTATATTAAATAAAACTCATGCTGCACAGTAACAATTTAAATGCCGACTTTGTGAAGGCAGCAGATGCGTTTCCATTGAAACGCCAAAACTCACAATGCATGCCAGTTTTCGGTCGAGTTTTTATATTTTAATATTAATGAAATCTAGAAAGTTTGAAATAGTTTGAATAAAATATTAGTACAACAGCTTAATGGATAAAAACGTATAATGAAATGAAAAAGAAAATATAATGTGCAATAGTTTCATTCTTAGTAGTTCCAGAGACGTGGTGGGTGATTATGTATCTCAGTTGCCAACTCAAACTGCAAAAGTGTACATCAAATGACGTCATTTGTGTTTGCTATCTCTTCTGTATTTCTGTTGGTCACTGGATATAGCAAATATAAAACACGTGAGTTCTGGCGCCATAGAGAGAAAAGATGGTCGATGTGTTTTCATAATTATTGAATTTTGTGTAAATATTGAGTGAAATTAGTCAATTTTGGTAGCATTTTGTACAATTTCGTTCAGTGAAAGTGCACAAATGAAATAATCATGAAGAAATTAGCGTATCGTGTATTTTCTCGTTTCCGCCAAATCTCATTACATGAGCTTGAGTAATGAGGAAACCGCTTTACCCAAGAGTGACTTGCTGACGACTTATGACTGATGACTAATTATAATTAAATAAAATTGATATAAAATTTGATGCAAATTTCTACTAGACTAATAGCAAAATACTAACGTGAAGGCCAAAACCTAAAAAAAGAAGAAGAACACGTCATTTGACAGCTATTTCATGTACACTTTTCCATTTTGAATGGGCAACTGAGTTATATAATCAGCCCCCTAGAAAATCTAAGATTAACGAATCGTAGTATAATAACTATTGACAGTTTTTCAAAACATTAATATATTGCCATAAAAATATATTTTACTTTAATTGTTTCACGTAACATTTGCTGTGACGTTTTAATATAGAACTTCGTCTCCTTAGCACTTAAGGAAATTTTACTTGGTGCAGCGCGACGTTATACGATACTCAGTGATATTTTATTATTTGTAGAACTCTAACTGCCGTTTTCAAAGACGTCAAATATAATTTAATCTATCATTAAGTGACAATTTTGTTTAGAAAATATCAACCTGATTATAATTTATCGTCTTGCCGTCACTAACACCGTGATATCTGACTAGGTGGTAGAGTTTCGCAGCGACTTACCCGGATTGGTACCACCGCCTTACCTATTCCTGTCACCATAACGTCATGACGTGTTCCGGTTCGGAGGATAAGGTAGCCGGTAAACTTACTTTTGCTCGAGGCCTAACATCCCGGCCTCTAGTTGGCAACGCACCATTACCATCTTTGGGTTCTCTAGGCGGCGGGAATTTCTTACCATCAGGAAATCCGTCTGCTTGTTTGCCTTCCAATGTCATAAAAAAAGCCTTAAGACACCAATGATGTTAAAGATGCGTTGATGTCCTGGGGCCGGGATGTTAGAATTGTAGAAAGTCTACCTGCTACTTACATACAAACCGGAGCACAACAAAATCATTTTGGTAGCAGGAATAGGTAAGGCGGTGGACAAGTTGCTGCCCAGCAATTTATCCAATGTAAAGGTAAAGCCCAGCCCAGGTAAAGAATAGTGAAGGACAAGCCAAATAAATATAATTCTAAAAAAATATTATTTATTTATTTATTATCGTAGTTTATATTTGTAGATCATACATCTATTAATGTAGTTAGACCTGTGTTGTGCAAATTGAGTTTGTATCTAGGCTCAGATATTTAGATATTTTTTCCCTGTATTAACTTACTGAAGTCAGTCTGTAATATATATTTTTAATTTTCTAATAAAAAAGCGTTGCCCGGAAATGTATATGTGCCTGGTTGGCGATAGGCTTGCAACCTATTGTTCCGTTGTGGGACATAGTGTCTTTGGCTAGTCGTGGGTGCCCTGGCTGTGCCTCTCCCTACCTCATTGGGGACATGGGCGTAAAGATACTTTTGCTTTCATGTTAATTTTTTATTTTGCAAATCAGTATTTTTTTGAGACTGGAAGGCAATAAATTTTCTGATGGCAAAAAAACGTCAAAAGTATAAATTATGTGTCGTGAACCTGTGGCTTATTGGTTTGAAGTCTATTATTACATATTTCCGGGCTACAATTTCTACACCGGAACATGATAATGACAAGTTAGTCAAGTGAACCTTGATCTTCACCAATGCCGTGTTACCAGCAAACTCAAAACATTGACATCTTTGACATCCTGTGTTGTTGACGTGTTCCGGTTTGGGGGGTAAGGTAGCCGGTAAACTTACGTTTCCTAGAGGTTTCAGGTTATACCGGCCTCAGGTTGGCAGCGCACCATTACCGCCTTTGGTGTCTCTAGGCAGCGTGAATATCTTGCCATCAGGAAATCCATTTGCTTGTTTGCCTTCCATTATCATAACTTTTGTGGACAAGTGAAGTGCATTTCTTGCCACAAGGACATATATATTTACCGACATTGTTATACGACATTAACAAGCTAGAATATTCACTCTTCAGCCTCATAAACATAATAAACACCCAAAAAGATAAAAGAGATCCAAACCAAAGCTCAATGAAAACATAAAAAGAAACAATCGTCAGATCTCTGAAACGTTAACGCAATAAAACTCATTCAGCTCTAATTTGTGGGTGAGTTAGCAAATGCTCAAGATCTCGGCAATTACAGAGTGATTTATAACTTAAATACCACTATTAGCGGACGCAAACGTTGATCAAGTAACATGTTAATTTTAGTAAGAGCCCGCATAATCCGCGCCCACCAACGGATGAAAAAAATAAACCGCAACGTTCAGAAATGAGTACAATTTGTTTTAAAGACTGTTTTTTATTCTGCTTTAAACTTATTTTAAATTAATGCTATCGTCATTCAATTAAATGAAAGAATATAAATGGGACAAAATAATGTCGTAACGTGCAAGTTTGTCAAACAACTTGTTAATTTTAGGAAATGTTCGCTTAATTCGCGCCCACCAACGGATGAAAAAAATAAACCGCAATGTTCAGAAATGAGTACACTTTGTATTAAAGACTTTGCTCTTTATTCTGTTTTAAACTAATATTTAAATAATGTTGTCTTCGTCTAATTAAATGAAAGCAAAAAACAGGACAATAAATATCGTAACGTGTAAATTTGTTAATTTAGGAAATGTTCTCATCCACCAACGGATGAAAAAAATAAACTGCAACGTTCAGAAAAGAGTACACTTTGTTTTAAAGACTTCGTTCTTTATTCTGGTTTAAACTTATTTTAATTAATGATATAGTCGTCTAAATAAATGAAAGCAAAAAACGGGACAGTAAATATCGTAATGTATAAATTTGTTAATTTAGGAAATGTTCCCTTAATCTGCGCCCACCAACGGATGAAAAAAATAAACCGCAACGTTCAGAAATAAGTACACTTTGTTTTAAAGACTTCGTTCTTTATTCTGGTTTAAACTTATTTTAATTGAAAATTTCGTCGTTCAAATAAATGAAAGAAAATAAACAGGTATAGAATAATAACGTAATGTGCAAGTTTGTTAAACAACTTGTTAATTTTAGGAAGTCTTACTTAATCTGCGCCTACTAACGGATGAAAAAATAAACTGCAACGTTCAGAAATGAGAACACTTTGTTTTAAAATCATGTTGTTTTATTATTGAACTAATTTTAATTAAGTGCTATTGTCGTTTAATCATATTATGTAATAGAAGAAACAGGACAATAAATAGAGTAATGTGTAAGTTTGTTCATTTAGGAAATGTTCGCTTAATCCGCGCGCACTAACGGATGAAAAAAAAAACGTTTGAAAATGAGTACATTTTGTTTTAAAACCCTTGTTTTATTCTTAAACTTATTTTAAGTAATTGATATTTTGTTTTCAGTAAATGAAAAAAGGGACAGGGTCTTGTGATATGGTTAGTATCGAGTGCAAAAGTTCATTAAACAACCAGTTACTTTTAAAAAGAGTCCGCTTATTCCGCACCCACAAACTGAAGAAAAAAATTGTCCGCAAGGTTAATAAATACGTACTCATTGTTTTTAAAGATATTGCTGCACATATGCTTTGTATCTTTACAATTTTTCGTTTTTATTTATTTAAACTAAAAATAAATATGTTTTCAAGATTTCTAAGTGCCCAGTTGGCGATAGGTTTGCCATCCAAAACAATTTGAGGATCAAATTACCTTCAGATAAGTATCTTCAAGCCCATATCCCTGAAGAGGTAGGTAGAGGCACAATCAGGGGCACTTACGGCACTAAGTCCCACAATGTGATAGATGGCAAACCTATCGCCAACTAGGCACATATCCATCCATTCCCGAGCAACATTTTTTTATTAGAAAATTGGAAAAACTCAATTTATTTTATTGCCCGACCCAGGATTCGAACCCGGGACCTCATGCAGTCAAGTCCAACACCTGAACCGTTAGACCACAGAGGCAACTACCTGCAGATAATTATAATAACCTGCAGATAATTTGACCGCCTCGTTGGTCGAGTGACTAACGTACACGCTTAACTACATCGACCAAACGCGAGGCTCGGGTTCGATTCCCGACGGGGGCAGGCATTTGTGTGATGAACATTTAGATGTCTGCATTTCCGGGTCTGGGTGTTTATTAAATATATTCTGGTATCTATTTAAGTATTTCTATGTATTAGAATCGTTGACTAACACCCATAACACAAGCATATAATTTGCTTACTTTGGGGTTAGATTCAATTCGTGTGATTTGTCCAAGGATATTTATTTATTTATTTATTATTATTATTTATAATTGTAAATATCCTAGTTGTACTTCACATACGTGGATACGGCCGTTTACGTTAAAAAAATCTCATTGCTGGAGTACCAGTTAAAATAATACACGAGAAGTTATCTCATATGAACTGCCACGCATTACCCAGTCATTAAAATTATTGACACAGCTTCGAAGATAAGTCCCGAACAAGCCGCTTAGCGCAAATGCCATCGTTCTATTCAGTAGATCGTATGATTAATCTAGTGCCTTATAAAGCTTTGACTAGATATGATCTTGTTTCAACGTAAATCACAGGACGTAAGATGTTACTTATTATATATAGTGCTCGCCGGATAAGTTTGCGCGAGGAAAAAATTGGAACTATCTTTACATTGCCTCCCCCCCCTGTTTTGGTCCGGACTCCTTTGCAGAATAGACTATCTGTCTTCCTGCCAGGCAACCCATAAAAGCGAGCATAGGCTTACTGACCCTAACACCGTGACATCCTAATAGGTGGTCGAGTTTCGCAGCAACTCGCCCGGATTGGTATCACCGCTTTACCTATTCCTGCCGCCATAACGTCAGTGCTTGCAGTTGACGTGTTCCGGTTCGGAGGATAAGGTAGCCGGTAAACTTACTTTCGCTCGAGGCTTAACATTCCAGCCTCAGGTTGGCAACGCACCTTTACCACCTTTGGTGTCTTTTGGCGGCGTGAATTTCTTATCAACAGGAAATCTGTCTGCTTGTTTGCCTTCCAATATCATAAAAAAAACCGGATACACAGTTATTGCCATAAAAGAAATCTGTGCTTTTGAAAAAAACGGACTACAGTACTGAGTAGCTACTTGACTATTTTTTAAAGTATCTAATTTTGAAGTGTAGTTTATGACTTATTAAAATTTTGCAACACATGAAAAATTAGTTTATTTACGAAGTATGAGTGAAACTTAAAGCAATTAATGCAGATTCCTTCTGCAATACCATTTTTACCATTTTGATAAATGAGAAAATCCCAAATAACATTTGAATAAGTAATACTACTACTAAATAAAACAGGTTTTATTGAAGCAGGTCAAAAATTTTCACAAGAATTCAAAACCTTTTCTAATTTAATGTAATATCCAACAATGATTGGTTAGGGATTTTTATAAAACGTGAGGGTAAATACATTTCTATAATTAATAACATTAGTAGCGCAATCGATAGTTGACAGATTGATAGTTGTAGCAAAAAGGGATATAAACGATACAAATAACGAAATTAACATATAACAATGATTGTTTATGGATTTTTATAAAACATGAGAAAAATTACATTTCTATGTTTAACGACGTTAGCAGCGCCCTCCTTGGCGCGCAGAATTATCTGGCGCGCACTATAGTAAGCTAATCGATAAGTTGACAGCAATGTAGAAGATAATATTACTTTTGATGTAAGAAAGAGAGGTATAAACCTGGCATAAATAGAGAAATTAACATAGAAAATGACGAAAGAAATATTCTCGGATAGTAAAAGCTCCATCAATTTTGACTTTGTAGTTTCGAAGTCTGGCCAGAACAAATAAAGTTATACCTACTTTTGTATGTAATAATACGTGTAGTAAAAAGTTATTTTTGACATTATAGACATAGGCACTTCAATTTTATTTATTTTCACATTATTTTAATGAAATGAAAACAATAGATTCTTCTTCATTCATCAATCATGAAACAATTAAAAAAATCGTACTAAGATTCTAACAGATTATGGTATGCTAATATTTTATAATTATTTTTATTCAATTTTCGTAAAAACGTCGTCGTTCGTCAAACGTTTTTAATTCACGTGTTAATATGAAGATTAAAGGCAAGCAAGCAGATGGATTTCTGATGCTTATGTACATAAATGTAATACTGTTTATTGCAACAAAATTAACAGTGCGTTTTCGAACCCACGCTGGAATGTTAAGATTATTATTTTTTTAGATATTATAGGAACGAAGTTCCTTATTGCGCGTTGTGAAAAGGGGCTAGACGGAGAAAATTCTCACGATGCTAATGTAAGCTGTGCGGCGTGCGCTTGTTCCTCTGTCTCTGAGAGAGAGAGACCTCTCAATTTTTATGCCTCGAAATTGGAACGTGGCAATGGAAAATCCCAACGTTCTATCTAAACTCAATAAAAACGACATGAATATAAAGAAGTATTAAAATTCAAGGGCCAGTACCCAAAAGGGCAAAATTATAAGCATATAGATACACTAACCCTTATCAAGTGGAGCTTTTTCTATTACACAGCTTATTTCGGCCTTGTCAAATTGTTTTCCTCAATTTGTTGAGACATTTTATTTCCCCTTTTTTAGCCGTCTACAAACACTTGTTATGGTTTTTGCGCTAGTCTATGTACCTATTATCTAAGGTGCATATATTAATACAAGTATGTATGCTAAGCCTTTTATTACCTCTCATCTCCTAATCCGCTTGATGGACTCTTCTAATTTATTAGGTATTTTAAGATTGGTCAACGGCGTGTTTTGATGACACTAAAAAAATAAACTTGGCGGCTCTAAGTTGCCTGACTTGACCTTGAATTTATTATCAATAGATCAGGCGATTTAGGTTTTGAAAAATCTATGCATTAACTATCATTATTGTTTAAGATCCGACATAGGTAAATAATATTAATATAAATATAATGATTGTTACCAGCGCTTTGCCTATTTTGCGCTGTAGTCAGTGTTTGCTAGCGTCGTGCCGCTCGAGCGGTGTTAGGATATTTTCGTTACGGAATTTCTGGATTCGGTCTCCACGCTCATTGCCCGCGATAAAAGCTATGCAAAAGCTTTAACAGTTCACGGTGTTTGAAGTCAAGCTCCTCCTTAATGGCTGGATCGACTTTGATGAAATTTCTTATTTAGGTAAGTATGAGGAAGTGTCGTAAATTAAACTTTAATTCACTAGAAAAAGTTGATCTAGAACAACGTTTGCAACGTCTATTATTTTTTGTCTTTCGGCTAATTCATAAGTACGTATAAAGAATAAGGTATTAATTCTTACCTTTCTCGTTTGACCCTGATGTGGTAATGGTGGTGGCGCTATCAACCGTAGAGGAGGTGGTGCCGGTGGCAATGCCGCTAACAGTGGTGGCACTAACGGCACCACGCCACCCATAGGTAATGCCACCGCGAACTTTTGCATCCCCATAGTCCAAGGCAC
>NJDD01003468.1:11709-23732 GCA_002245505.1 Calephelis nemesis
CCACATTCACACACACTACCACTACCGACACCAACCAGTGAACATAGATTTATTTAGTACGGATGCACTTTTTACATGTACCTGTGAACAAACGAAAAGTTATGTTATTCATTTTGTTTTACAAAAAAAAAAACAAAATCTTCAAAAATACAAATTTCCTGACAGCAAAAAACAGGCGTTGTCATCGTGAGGCTGGGACATATTTATTTTAGTAAAATATCTTTTTTATTTTATACGTGGAAAACTGTGGCCTCTACTCTAAAGACCAGGTGTGGGCAAATTACGGCCCGCGGGCCGGATCCGCCCTTGAGAGTTTTTAATCCGTCCCGTCGAGGGTTTTTTTCAGAAAAATATGAACCTCCTTAAAAAATTAATGGTCGAAATGTTAAAAGACTATTAAAATTTGAACAATTAAGGTACTGAATCGTTACTTCAAATATATATATTACGTATGTCATATGTTAAAACTTCATACATAGATTTTATTTCAATAAAGTATTGTATAATAAAAAAAATGCTTTATGTTATCTTTATACAACGTTTTAATATTGACTGCTATTTTTAGGTGTTTTAATAAACCGGTCCGCTTCAAGATTAATTATAATTTACTGGCCCGCCACTAGATTTTTTTTATTTACCGGCCCGCGGTCAAAAAAAATTGCCCACCCTTCTATACCTATCTATAGACGCCACAGATGTTTTTAACTGAGTCCATAATAATTATTATGGTATCGCCTTTATGGTCTAGTTGTCCAGTATTGGACTTGACTTCATGAGGTCCCGGGTTCGATCCCTGGATCGGGCAATTAAAAAAATGTGTTTTTTCAATTGTTTATAAATTCTATGTTGACCGAAATTGGATATGTGCCCGGTTGGATTGTGCCTCTGCCTATCTCTTATGGGATAGGTACGGGAATAAATATATTATTTATAGTATTATATAGTATAATAGTATTTTTTGTAATTTACAATTTTTTTATTAAGTATATGCGTAGTAATTAACTATTTTTTAAGTTATTCGCATCTGTGTTTTCGTAACCAATTACGTGTTTATGTTATTTATTTGTCGAGATATTTTCAGTCTTTGGAGATACGAAAGAACTGGAAAGAAATAAAGAAATGTTCTATGTATATTAACTGTACCTATGCTACACATTCAATCCAGTTTTTCCAATCCAATCCAATCGAATCCAGTTTTTTGCGGAAATGCTTGCTTGCCCTACAAAAAACTACTGGACTAATTAGGACCTAATTTATTTATTTATTATATTTAATTCAATATTTTATATTTATTTATTTTTATTAATATCTACGAAATTTTATTTAATATCTACAAAAAGATTTTATTTTAAATCGGTTATGTAGTAGTTGGTGGTGGTGGTATAGGTAGGTAAGTGTTAAATAAATACAAAGATGATAAAATTTTAGAATAACGAAAAAGGAGTAAAACTGCAAAAAAATCAACTTAATGAAAAAGTCACCTACCTACACAAAATCAAGAATTTTTTTCAATTTACATAGGATCTGATTGATCCAGACTTGATGGCAATAGGTCCACCTCTCGTGGGAAGTACGCTCTTTCAAACATTTTTTTTAAATCTATTCATATATGACGGAGAAATCGATTAACATACAAAACAAAATATAGGAGTCAAACCTATAACAGCCTCATTTATAGAAGTCGTTAAAATCATTCATTCAATGAAATCATAAAAAACCACTACCAGATATTTTCTAGTCTGGACGTAAATTCGTCGCCCTATGGATCAAAGGGCTCACATTCATTGAAGCAATAACTTTTGGATGCTTCAGCTGTTTTGTTTTCGTTAATGAATGATGAACTTCGTCATTCACTCAATTCGTCTTCAGATGTTTTTCCAACACAAAATCACAGGACGCATTTGAAGCAACGGAAATAATTATTTAGACTAGCTGTTGTCTGCGGCTTTTCTTGTTTGATTATGTTTATAGAATACAACAAGTATACGGGATATTTGATAGGTAAAGTTATTGTAAAGTAAGTACCTATATTGAAAATTGATTATTTTTTTGTTTGTAATATAACACTATAACATGACTGTAATATTATTCTACCGCTGAAAAATAGCAAACTGTATGGAATACAAAATGAAAAACCTTAGGCCAAATGTTTGATGTTTTTTTTTATGATATTGAAAGGCAAACAAGCAGACGGATTTCCTGATGTTAAGAAATTCACGCCGCCTAGAGAGACCAAAGGTGGTAATGGTGCGTTGCCAATCTGGGGCCGGGATGTTAGGCCACAAGCAAAATTAAGTCTACCGGCTACCTTACCCTCCAAACCGGAACACGTCATGACGTTATGGCGGCAGGAATAGGTAAGGCGGTGGTAACAATCCGGGCGAGTCGCTGCTAAACTCTACCACCTAGTCAGATGTCACGGTGTTAGTGACGGTGAGCCTGTGCTCGCCTTTTACGAGCTGCCTGGCAAAGAAGGCAGATGGTCTATTCTGCAAAAGAGCCTGGACCAACACGGGGGATTAACATTAGTATTTGTTAGATTAAGTTTATTCTGTAATTTGTGCTGCGGGTTTTTTGTTGATGTAATAAAATAAAATAAAATACACCTTAATCGAAAATATATTGTGTTAATAAGTTTACCGACTATCCCACCACTCAAACTACACCATGATAGTAGCGTGCTTTGATGTTATGATAGTGGAAAAAACTAAGGCGAAAACGAAAGATCTGACCCAGTAACAGTACTTTGAAAATGTTGTAGGAGGGTCAAATATTTCGTTTACTTACTGTACTGTAGGAATAATCCAGCGATTTACTCTTGTTACATTGTTGCATAAGCAGGCGATAAGGTTATCACATGCCTACGCCAAAAAAAATTAGCTCTGCGAGAACGATAACACGATAGAACGCATCTTTATCAATCAAAGACAGATTTGAAGTTTGCAAAATTAAAACAAATAAAGAGATTACAAATATGTATTATAATTTTTCTTATCTATGGTCGTCCCTTGATAATATTTCACGACGAATAAGCATTTACTTACAAAATATTTTTTCAGTCATATATTCTGTGGACTTCTTGTAGAACTGGTCATGTCACTCACGAAAACTAATATGAATCTTAACCCTAATTTAGACTTTAGTCGTTATTTACATGATGCAATATCTTTGAACGACTGAAAATATAAGTTTTAAAGCGACTTTGCTCTTAGCATAAAATTCTTACGTTTTCAAGTCGAGGAATCCAAACGTGAAATATACGAATAAACGCTAACGTCAGTTTTTATTTCATTACCTTAGTTATGTCTCATTTCTCGACACAATACACAAACACTCGTTTCTAATGAATTACAAGCTTAGTTCCATTTTTGACAATTCTCGGGAGAAATCATTAGTTTATTTGACACTTCTTGCGTTTGCTAATCGCGAGTTAGCCGAATTGACCCAAATTTTCTCATGAAAGTTTGCCTTTGACAGCCCCTCTTGTCAAGTGATTAGCACACACTGATAACGGCACCAATCAAAGATTTTCGGGTTTGATCAAACTGAGACGTCTGTTTTAGTATAACCTGGTTATTATATAAAGCTTTTCTTCACAAAAAAAACGCGGTTTAAAATAATGTTTTTTCTTATTTTTTAAAGTCTATATTAAATAATAATACCGTTCATAAATATTTTAATCACATGAATAAATCACATAAATATTTTAATCCCCGTGTTGGTCCGGGCTCATTTGCAGAATAGACCATCTGCCTTTCTTGCCAGCAGCTCGTAAAAGGCGAGCATAGGCTTATCGTCGCTAACACCGTGACATCTGACTAGGTAATAGAGTTTCGCAGCGACTCGCCCGGATTGGTAGGTACCACCGCCTTACCTGTTCCTGCCGCCATAGCGTCATGACGTGTTCCGGTCCGGAGGGTAAGGTAGCCGGTTAACTTACTTTTGCTCAAGGCCTAACATCCTGACCTCAGGTTGGCAACGCATCATTAACATCTTTGGTGTCTCTGGGCGGCGTGAATTTCTTACCATCAGGAGATCTGCCTGCTTGTTTGCCTTCCTATAACATAAAAAAAAAATGAGACCTAATACTTCAATAATTTGTCTCTTAACATGACTTAAAAATGCTTCATTAATGTTTTAATTACATGAGATCTACTAATTCAATTGACTGTCTCTTTCACTTTAAGGGTTGTTGAGAATAGATTTTAACAATAAAACCTCCTTTAAGTAGGTTTATTTAGATGTTATATTTTGACATTATAGTTATTAATACACAGTCGAGAACATCAAGTCGTTCATTCACTCAAATATTCCGTTAAATACCACCAAGAACATCTTGGAGTACGAAGTAGCTCTATCTCTTTGACTACCTCACTAAGATTAAAAGTATGAAGATATATACAGGCCAAGGGTTATAAATCTAAAATAATCACTCACCAGAAACCACAGACGGAAGCTATTAACAACCAATTGAAAATTTACAAATATCACCAACACATTTAATTCATTTCCATATCTTTCTTCTATGAAAAGGTTTAATATATAGATTGTATACAAACTACACGGATCCAAATAAAAAAAAAATTGCAATTTTCCGCCGAAATGTATACGTGTTATGGAGTGACAAAACAGGAAAAACAGTGCGCTATGAATGAATTTGACTTACAGGAAGTTAAAAACTACACGGGTTTTGGAATTTTAAAAACGAATTATAATGGGTCGGTGATACCTGCAGATTTTCTATGGATCGTTAATGTCTATATTTGCATTACCATCCCAAATATTTGCACAACATATAAAACATAACACAGAACTAAATCGCTGCATAGTATAAAATAAAGTCACTTCCTCTGTTTCTATTTCAATTTGTATGCTTAAATTTTAAAAACTACGCAACGGATTTTGATGCTATTTCTTTTCACTACATAGTATAAAACAAATTCGCTTCCTCGGTCCCTATGTCCCTTTATATGCTTATATCTTAAAAACTACGCAACGGATTTTGATGCAGTTTTTTGTTTATAAAGTGATTGAATATTTCATAGCCGTGCAAAGCCGGGGCGGGCCGCTAGTCACTTAATAATAATGACTTACCTCTGCTTCTAACATTTGAATCACTATAGACAATACTTTGCGAGGCCGTTTATAATACAAATGTAAAATTTAGCACAAATGAGTTCGGATAATATATTAACAAAGCGGACGGCAATGTATTGAAATAATTCAGAATTTTCCACTACATTTTGACACGAGTCCAAGTTTCATAGAAAGGGGTCATGCAAGAGAGTCGAAGTTGTCATTTATTTTGTTAACATTTACAAAGCTAACGGCTACTATAATAATAGCATTAAGGCAATAGAAAATGCCCCTTTTTTTCTTGAGATTTTTTTATAGTTTACTAGCTGACCCGACTGGCGTTGCCCTGTATGAATATTATATTCTCAAATTTGCTATGTAGCGCTAAACTTATATTTTTTTTATTCTTAAGAACCTTACTACAAAAACCCAATGGCGAAATTGATCTATTTGTTCATAAAAAAAAATTAATACATTTTTTTAAATTTAGATATAGGCAAGAAATTAGACAGGTTTTCTGATCGCTGACATATACAGAAGGTGATGGCATTACCAAGTTAAAGCTGGAATGAAATACTTTTTAAATTATTTTATTGCATTAGTTTAACAGCTACATTGCAAACTGAAAAGACAGTGCTGAGAACTGGCATAACTACTCTACTACTAGTACTAGATTGCAGGACTGATTATACAACTAGAATAATTAGGAAATCTTAATTACTGACGACTTCGTCTAGTGCTTACGTCAATATTTTAAACTAATTTTTTTATTCTTCGTTTAAATCGAAACATTAGTATTTCAACTAATTTTAATAGCATTTAGCTCTTTCCATTAGTACTTGTCCCCACTGTCTCTTATGTCTCGTCATGTCTCCCCGTCTTTGTCTCCATTTTTATAACAAAAGACAGCTGGGCCGTAACGTATGTTCTGCTTTTTAACACATGTCCGAAATGTCAATCAACGTCAAACGAGGAATGTTTCATAAATCACAGAATATTAGTTAAAAATACAGTCGTCTAAAATTTTCTGATATCATTCTTGTTCAAAGTTGGAAGTCATTGGCGTACAAAGCCAAAAGTTTCTTTGATACTTGGTCCGCAATCTTTCCTGATTTCAAAATTAGACATACTTGGTGCCGGCGGTTACGCCCGCGTTTTAAATATATTTCTCCTAACTATCTCTATCTCTCTCACTCTCAAGCTTTCTAATTAGTTAGACTCATAAAAGTTATACAACAATTTTGCTCCGTTGTGTATCCAAACTCATTTTCGGTTGTTTAATATTATATATTATATGGACAAGGGTTAGGGCAATCGCAGGGTGAATTTAGAAGAGAGGGAGAAGGAAGCAAGGAATCAAGCGAGACAGAGGTGATCTTTAAATAATGAAAGTATGTCTTAACATACCTACTCATTTCTTTTGTCCTTTTAAATGCTAACTTCAATATCCACCGTGTTGGTGCGTTCTCTCCTTTGTAGAATATACCATCTCCTTTCTAGTCTGGCAGCTTGTAAGAAGCGAGCAAAGATTGAATAGGTCATTGCCTATAAGGCCACTGGTTATAGTTGCAGAAATAAAAAAATGAACACTCGTAAGAAGTGAAGAAGTGAAACTTCTTTATGACGTTATTTTTCAAAAAATAATTTACTATATGCAACTTTACAGAAATTGGTTTAATAAAGTTTATTGCCAATCCCTACTCCGCTGGATAAAGTATACTTCGAATCACGCGTGGTAGGGATAACAAACAAAGATGGCGCGTAATGGAAAAATGTGACGCGTAACGAAAAAATGTTACACTAATTTTTATTCCAACCCTGATTAAGAAGTTTCACTTCAATAAATCCCCATACTTGTCGATCATCGTATCACAACTGAACGAATGGACCGTTTTGCTATATTTTTTTTGTAGTGGTTACACATTGTCAGAAGGTTATTATGAAAAGAAGTAAGTTTATTTTAATTTAAAATTCATATTTAAGACTGGAAAGAATAAGAAAAAAGAAACGAAAGCAGAGCTCGCTATACCTATAGCGAGCGCCGGTCAGACTTAACCACTTTGTGCAATTTGTGCCATACCTAAAGACGACCATAGATCAATTCACTTAAATAATAATTACTCTAATTGTGTTCCACTCACGAGCTTAGACGTAACAAAAGCTCACAAACAAAAATCACGATGACACACCCAAAAGCTTCGTATCAATAATAGATATTTCATAAAGCGATGCAAAAAGTACAAAAAGCGTTCAAATTATCGATACAAAAAATCGGCGGCATATCGAATAGACTCCAAAAAAATCGATTGTCGCCCGACACAATGGGATTTATTCGGTCATTGGACAACAATACCGGACGTAAATAGTATCTCTGGGGACAGCAAATTGTGATTTCATTATTCCTATATTAATGATGAGGTCTATTAAACAATGATTGTAATAGAATATTCATTGTTAGTAACATACGGGCATAAACGTATTCATATTTTCTTTCTTCTGTGGTCTAGCGGTCCGGGTGTTGGACTTGGCTGCATGAGGTCCCGGGTTCGAATCCCGGGTCGGCCAACAAAAAGAAAATTGGATTTTTCCAAATTTCTAATAAAAAGAAATGTTGGTCGGGATTGGAAATGTGCCCGGTTGGCGATAGGCTTCCCACCTATCACATTGTGGGACTTAGTGTCTTCGGCTAGTCGTGGGTGCCCTGGTTGTGCCTCTGCCTAAATCTTCGGGGATATGTTTTAATTTAAGTTTATAAAATACTACATACATTTGATATATTCCATCGTCGGCGCTTGGTAAAACTTCCAAATATTCATATTTTTAAATGAAGAAACACTTCTACTGTTTTACGAATCACTCCTCTACAAAGGACTTATTCGTCAAATTAAATTCGTAAATATTATCAAGGGACGACCATAGATAAGAACAAATTTTATATTCATATTTATAATGAAGAAACACTTGTACTGTTTTACGTATCACTTATACTTTATTATTTTATAATCGTCGGCGCTTGGTAAAACTTCCAAATATTCATATTTTTAAATGAAGAAACACTTGTACTGTTTTACGAATCACTTCTCTACAAAGGACTTATTCTTCATGAAATATTATCAAGGGACGACCATAGATAAGAACAAATTTTGTATTCATATTTATAATGAAGAAACACTTGTACTGTTTTACGTATCACTTATACTTTATTATTTTATAAATAGCCTACCGGTTTCGCTTTTCCCAGCATCATCAGGGCTAGAACTTAAACTACCCATAATAATAAATAGTAATTTAAGTTCTAGCCCTGATGATGCTGTCAAAAGAGAAACCGGTGGGCTATTTATAAAATAATAAAGTATAAGTGATACGTAAAACAGTACAAGTGTTTCTTCATTTAAAAATATGACTACATACATTTTTATGTTCGCAGAGTGTAAGTATATTTTTTAAGTATAGTTTTTCGGGGTGTTGTGCTGCTAATATTATGTGTAACCTTTGTTAAAGTCTATTTACTTTTGAACTCTCTGATTGACCCGCTTCCATAAGAGATTTTTGGAACAACCATAACATTGTATTACACTTCACTATGAGTCAATTGTAAAAGTATCGCTCTTGTACACATCTTGCGAATACATCATCATCTCAAACTGATATCAAACGAAAAAAATGTACATTGCATAATACGTTGAAATCTAAAACATAGCAGCTTGTATCAACTGTTATATGTATGTGCATGTGCACAGTTTTAACAAACTTTGTAATAAAAATTCTAAAATCTCTTTCAACAAGGCTATAATTTTAACTGTTCGGGAAGCATTTCGTACTCTTTTATAAGAAAACTGCCTCCATGTTCTGCCTGGTAAAGCATCTACCATAAGACTATATTATTGCAAAAGTCAATAAGAGCGCAACAGACCCCTGTTCTGGTGACATAGAAATAAAAGAGAGTATAGTCATGCCGTATTCAATAAGAGACAGACAGAAGCTCAACCAGGCCAACCTTGACTAGCCAAAAGTACTTAGTTCTACGCTGTAATAGGTGGCAAATATATTGCTAAGTGGACACTTGCCATTTATTCAAATCCACATAAAATTACAAAAACATATTTTGAGTTAAAGATGTCCCGGATTTGATTCCCGGAGAATCTGCGATATTGTTAATAACAGGGCACTAGACCACAGGAAAATAGGCGATTAACAAAATATTAAACATAAGGCGACAGTGGCGACAAGATAGACTATAAAAAAACTAAAAAAGTCTATGCACTTAATTAAAATAAAGAACAAAATACTCGGTTTTTTACACAATCGGATTCTTAACATTGTTTATCCTGCAATGTTCTTTATTTGTAATGATTTACAAATTTAAGGGGCAGCATAAGCCTCTGAATGTAAATTGGCTTAAATACCCCGGACCCCAATCCCGTATTGTTATTATTGTTTGCGGCATGCCGATAAGGTTCTATTGTACCCTATTCGAACTCGGTAACGTAATTGCTATGTTGTCGCCTTAATAGACCTTAGTTAATGGAATATCCATACTAATATAAATGCGAATGTCCATTTGTCCGTTGTTAATTCCCCTCAACCGATTTATATGAAAATTAACATGGAGTTAGTTTTAGATCCGGAGTCAAGTTACACTTCTTTTTATTTTACCGGCTCAGTTTTTCTTAGGTGGCGTGAATTTTTTACCATCAGGAAATCCGCCTGCTTGTTTGCCTTCCAATATCATAAAAAATGAACTGAACCGATTTGGATAATTCTTTCTTTGTTGTGTTAGCTATTGTCAGAAGAAGGTTTTTACATAGAAAAAACCCGAGAAAATTGAAGGGAAAATGGAAAAAACAATCATTTTTCCCATACAAACTGAACGGGTGGAACGAGGTCCGCCAGAACAGCTAGTTTTAATAATAAATATTTAGAGAAATAAATAATAAAACACGGCTATAATATTAAAAACATTCGTTCATTTTAAAGTTTAAACTTAACTCCTTCACATTTAAATTCGGCCCGACAAATAAATAAATAAATAATAATTTTAATAAATAAATATCCTTGGACAAATCACACGAATTGAATCTAACCCCAAAGTAAGCAAATTATATGCTTGTTATGGGTGTTAGTCAACGATTCTAATACATAGAAATACTTAAATAGATACCAGAATATATTTAATAAACACCCAGACCCGGAAATGCAGACATCTAAATGTTCATCACACAAATGCCTGCCCCCGTCGGGAATCGAACCCGAGCCTCGCGTTTGGTCGATGTAGTTAAGCGTGTACGTTAGCCACTCGACCAACGAGGCGGTCAAATGTAACCCTATATGATCTCACGTATTTCGATTCGAATACAATCAGACCGTCAGCCATTGTCCGAGTGATAGGATTGGCTAGGAACCCATAAATTACGGTCCAATAATCACTCTCTTTAACATTTTGTCCGATCTTTTCATACATACCAATATGTCTTCAGTCGCGTGTAAACCTTTTGTATCCCGCTCTCTATTGTAGGCGATATTTATAACACATCATGTTTGTTGACTGATTCGAAATGGAGGGGTTTGATTTGAAAGGAAATGAAAAGAAGGTGTGGTAGCTGTTATGTTAAACTAGCAATTATATGCGGTTTTGCTTGCGTGGCTGATATATTTACTGATTTAAGCCCATTGATAAGGACTTTCATACAAACCTTCAACCCCTACTTTACCTCTTTAGGGGAAGTATTTCTATACCGCTTACATACGTATCAACTCACATTTAATTAGCAGCCCAAAAATAAAGTTTCATGTTTCTAACTTAAAAAATTACGGTCTTCCACACGAACTCTCAACCCCTATTTCACCCCATTAAGGGTGGAATTTCCGAAATTCATAATTAAGTCCCTAGTGGGTGTCTACTTAATAAAACGACCCTGCTTACCAAATTTCATGGCAATAATTCTAACGGTTTTTGCTCGACGTTGATGAATCAGTCAGTAAGGACATTTCACATTTTTTTGTTGTTTTAAAAAAAATAGTTACATGTTTATAGTTAAAACAGGATTAAGAGGCAGCCAGAAAGGTCTGCAAAGATCGTGATATTTGGCACTCGATACTTTCTCCGACTTGGCGTGAAGATATTTATGTGGGCATGTATGTGAAACAGGATAACATCTGTCGGGTCAACTACATATTAAATATAGACTATTTAGACAGTAATTTTGAAAAAATCTCTTCTGGCAACCGTCGCCAATGTAGATGTAGATGTTATTGGAGCCTCGCTATCTTATAACAGGGAATTCAGGCTACTTGTGCAAGTGTAATGGCTTTCTACTCTCTAACACAAACCACAACAATGACAAGTATCGACGCATATAACGACAGGAATAGATAAATCAGTAATATCAATATGGGGTAGCTGCTGGACAGCACTCTGGCATCTAGTAAAATTAGCAATAAAAATAGCTTGTTGCATTTAAGTATTCGGGGATATGACCGAGAAGATATATTAACAATGATATTATAGAACGAGAAAAAAATACTTTTCTTTCGCTTATTAAGGTAAGTATTTTCAGACCCACATCCCCGAAGAGGTTGACAGAGGTACAAATATGACACCCACGATCAGTATACTTAGTCCCTCACTGTGATAGTAGCAGATCTATCAATAACCCATATTTCTTTTATTTCCGAGAAACATTGTTTTCTTATTAGAAAGTTTTTTATATGATAATGGAAGGCAAACAAGCAGACGGATTTCCTAATGGTAAGAAATGTCACGCCATGTAGAGACGCAAAAATGACAATGGTGCGTTGCCAACCTGAGGCCGCGATGTTAGGCCTCGAGGAAAAGTAAGCTTACCGGCTACCTTACCCTCCGAACCGGAACACGTCAACGGCAAGCATTGGACGTGATGGTGGCAGGAATAGATAAGGCGGTGGTACCAATCCGGACGAGTCGCTGC
>NJDD01003468.1:23746-36477 GCA_002245505.1 Calephelis nemesis
GTTTTCTGACGTCTAGTTTAAGTTTTGCCTGATGATGCTGTATAACCGAAACCGGTAGGCTATTAATTACAAAGTAATAAATTATAAGTGACAAGTAAAACAGTACAAGTGTTTATTTCTTTAAAAATATGAATATTTGGAAGTTTTACCAAGTGCCGACGATGGAAAATATCAAATATGTTTTCTGTCTGTTCATTCCAAGTCAAGTCCAACATCCAACTACCACTACTACTATAGTACTGACTGCATGAGGTCCCGAGTTCGAATCCCGGGTCGGGCAACAAGAAGAAAATTGGGTTTTTCCAAATCTATATATATAAAAATCAATTGCTGTTCGTTAGTCTCGCTAAAACTCGAGAACGGCTGAACCGATTTCCCTAATTTTGGTTTTGAACTATTTGTTCAAGTCCAGAGAAGGTTTAAAAGATAAGAAAAAGGAAAAAACTTGCGAGAAAACTAAGAAAAACAACATTTTACTTTTTCCCATACAAACTGAAAGGGTAGAACGAAGTTCGCCGGGACAGCTAGTTTCTAATAAAAAAAATGTTGCTCGGGATAGGATATGTGCCCGATTGGCGATAGGCTTGCCACTATCACATTGTGGGACTTAGTATCTTCGGCTAGTCATGGGTGCCCTGTGTGCCTCTGCCTACCTCTTCGGGGATATGGGCGTGAAGATACTTGAAAATTGGTTAATTCTTAAAAACACCAAAACATAATCGTACACTGTTACCCATCAATTAATTGAACACTTACGCCTTCAAAGAAGTAAACGGTCAAACCCTTCCACCGCCCGGACGGTAAATGCCAACCACGAAATTTATTCGCTCCGAAAGTATCTTATTGTTATTTATCGTATAAGAAAATGCTAAAGCAAAATGTTTAGATTTGGGTTTGCCAAGTGAACGAATAATCGATATCGATAGTTTAACACTATTGCGATATTAATATCACAAGCAACTTTTTAAACGTTGTCAAGCTAAAAATTGGCAGTTTTACCTTAGACCATCAGTGGTCCACAAGAGACGGTAATTGATTTAAGTTTAATTTAAATAAAAATTAACTTAATTGCTGAAACGAGTTGCATTATTCGAGGAAACATATATCTCGATCACTAACTAAGTGCGCTATTTTCTTCATTTTAGGTAATAAATATAAGGTATAAAGAAACAGCAAAATAAGTGACAATAATAAATTATGTTACTTCATCTAGACTCAAAAAGCGTATATTGCATATCGCAACTAAGCATAAATAAACACGTTAGGCGCGAACCATAGCTAACAAGACGAAAAAAATAAAATTAGGAAAAATTAAACTTTTGACTTGATTGGTGGCGTCTTAAAAACAGTTCATTTGTAGTCTTCCATTGGCTGCCTAAGTATTGATCGTAAAACATAAGAAATTAAACTGTCTTTCCCCTTACCAATAATTTTAATGCCAAACGATAATATAAATAGTCATGATCCGGATAATTCAGTCAAACTTTATCATGTCAATAAGGTCTATTCCCACAAACGATGAAGTTTATTTTTTAATGTATGTATAAAATATTGCGAAATATCTTTGACGTGCATAAAATATCCTAACCGAACGGTGAAAATTGCTCCGAAATCGATACACGTTTCACCGAATCAATACACGTTTAACCCATTGACTTATATGTCTTTGAGCAACAAAAACTTTCATTAACACATATCGATATTTCCGATTCAATGACACAACCCTACATGGTTACAATTTGCAAACAGCATTCGCTGTCTGTCGATTTACTGCCGTCTTTTATTTTCGGTTTTTTTCGTTTATCGTGTTACCTCCTAATGAGGTTTGAGAGGTCCTCAGATCAAATTGGATGAAGTCTCGTTTATCATTGGTAGTTTGAATTTGGAGTGTCGTAAGAATGTTTCCTAATTTGATTTATGTTAAATAAATACAATTTGTGTGAGAATGTTAATAAAAACACTTACACTGCTTTCGTAAAACATAATTTAAAAGATCATATTTATAGGAGCTTTTGATATACGATAAACGTTTTTTCATTCATACAGACTTAAAGATATTTTGTTAGATACTAAGATTATGGATTATAGCCATAAAAATTTCAGATAAATTGTCTCATAAACTACATAAATAGAAGTTAAAGATTTAGTAACATTACTCAAAGTCAACAAAACCTGGTTTTATATAAATAAAAATTTAAAGTTTTATAAATTAACAAATTACAAAAAATGGTCTGACAGAAAAACTGCCAGACTAAAGTATGCCGGATTAAAATTTTTGATAGCAGGTTGATTAAATTTTTTGGATTTTTGATAATTAGCTTATACAAATACGCTTCGAAATAAAAGATTCAAAAGTAAGATAAATTGAGGATCAAGGCTCAAGATAAGGATTACACTTGTAATTTTTTTCCCTTCCCTTTTCCAGCTGAATGTATCGAATTCAGGCAAATTAAAAATGCTTGTGTTAAGGAGTTAGAAAACAAAAAATTTAATGTATAAAATTCTCGTGTCACGATGTGCGTGACAACCCCTCTGAAACGGCTTGACCGATTCTCATGAAGTTTTGTGAGCATATTGACTAGATCTGAGAATCGACCAACATCTATTTTTCATACCCCTAAGTGATGTGGGTGACTAACCCCAATTTTTTTTACTAAAATTACATTAAAAATATAGCAGAACAACGTCTGCCGGGTCAGCTAGAAATAAATACTTCTTCATATTGGCAGAGCCACGGGCAACATCAAGTACTTATTAATACGCACTTCTTGTTTAGTTATATGACATAACACACTTTACGAACGTTGTCATTTTTTTCATTTCTTGTTAATTACATATTTGATTATTACAGTTGATTTTAATTTAATAATACCTGAGCTGTTTACCCTTTCCGGGGTAAATATTAAACTCTGATGAAGCTTTTTACAGCTTTTCACTGTATATTTTACAGCATAACTATAATAAATATAGTAAAATAAGCCTTTATTTTTCTTATTTTACATCTGTTATAACGGATTTCTGCAAAGTAATGTCTGATTCAATAAAATAAAAAAAATGTGTGCGTGTACTAGCGTACACTCGTAAGAAGTGACGAAGTGAAACTTCTTTATGACGTTATTTTTCAAAAAATAATTGACTATATGCAACTTTACAGAAATTGGTTAAATAAAGTTTATTGCCAATCCCTACTCCGCTGGAGAAAGTATACTTCGAATCACGCGTGGTTAGGATAAGAACAGAATGGCACGTAACGGAAAAATGTGACGCGTAACGAAAAAATGTTACACTAACTTTTTTTCCAACCCCGATAAAGTAGTTTCACTTCAAAAACAATAAAAAATAGCATAACTTATTGTTAAACTTAACCCGCGAACGTACAAGCGGCTCTTGAGACTTACGTAATATTTCGTACCATAAATACATCTTTAAGAAAAAGTATAAGTACCCAGTCTCACCTTATCACGATTCACGGTTCGATCAGGTTTCGCCAAAAAAATTTTAATGTATGGATTTTCGCACTTATCTTCTACACCACAAGATTGGAAATTGTGTGACATGTACAAATGTTTTACAGAGCGACTTTTCGTAAGTAATCAATTAGGACCAAAATAAATTACCGGTTCCCAACTCGATATTTAGGGACGAGGTACAATGTACTTTTAAAGTACACTCAACCCTAAAGTGATTTTTTTAACTTTGAAGTGTTGTAATTTTTTGGAAATGACCGCCTCTTTTTTTTTTATAACATTGGAAGGCAAACAAGCCGACAGATTTCCTGATGGTAAGAAATTCTCGCCGCCTAGAGACATCAAAGGTGATAATGGTGCGTTGCCAACCAGAGGTCGGGATGTTAGGCCTCGAGCAAAAGTAAGTTAACCGGCTACCTTACCCTCCGAACCGGAACACGTCATGACGTTATGGCGGTTGTTTGAGGGGTTAACAACCAAGGCTAAATATACCGATCAACTGCGAGGCTTGGATTCCATTTCCGACTTGAGCATGCATTCTGATGAACATCTAGATGTTTTCGATTCTGGGTATTTATTATTAATTTAGTCAGATATCTATTTACGCTTTTCTATGTATTATTATCGTGGAATTACAAAAGCTTATAATTTGCTTATTTTAGAGTTAGATTGAATTTTGTAATATTCGTGCAAGGAAGTTTATTAAAGATACCGTTTTATTTGATCGATTTTCATGCAAAACGTCTTACAGCCGCACACAGACAGAAAAAATCGATATTTTCAATACAAAATTATAACTCGAGGAAAGCTTAAATGTTATTTTACGTATCTGACTGAAAAAAAAATATTCAATTTCAGATCAAAATTTTTTAATAAAATACGAAGACAAAAAAACAAATACATTTTTATGAACTTAAAATTTTCTTTTTTCTAACAGATTCAGCCTTCCGAAGTATTCCTCAAACATTTTTATTCAGAATTTTTTTAATTCCAATAAGCTTACAAAAAATCTCAGTAGTTTGCACTAGTATATAAAGCTGAAAAAGATGACTTTCATTTTCAGTGATTTTTTTCAAAAAGTCCTAATTGTAGATTTGAAAAAAATGTATGCCAACATTTTTATGTTATTATTACCAATCATTCAATTGGTTTCACTTCCTACAATGCGATAGATTTTTTTTAATTAGAAAAGTAGTACATTCTAGGTGGTAGAGTTTAGCAGCGACTCGCCTGGATTGGTACCACCGCCTTACCTATTCCTGCCACCATAACGTCATGACGTGTTCCGGTTCGGAGGGTAAAGTAGCCGGTAAACTTACTTTTGCTCGAGGCCTAACATCCCGACCCCAGGTTGGCACCGCACCATTACCACCTTTGGTGTCTCTAGGCGGCGTGAATTTCTTACCATCAGGAAATCCGTCTGCTTGTTTGCCTTCCAATAACATAAAAAAAAAATCGAAATACCACAATTCATTTTCGATGCCCAACCCGGGATTCGACCCGGGACCTCATGAAGTCAAGTCCAACACTTGGACCGCTAGACCACAAAGGCGATAATGCTTATTTATATTTTGCCTTTTTTGTTAATTAATTTCGCCAGCTTCGAGTAAAACTCTTTTAAGAGTATAAAGCTTTTATATTAGGCTGTAAAAACTATAATAGCTGACACTCCTTGCTGACAAGGGCTCGTAATGAGCAGTTATTAACACGCCCTATGACATCACTTAAGGGCATTCAACAAAAATCCATCCTTTATAGTGAAAATAAATCGTAAATTTGAACTCGTATTTTAAAAACCAAAAAGGCTATATTCGCTTGGAATTTTTAACCGAAACTTTAGTTGCCGTTGGTGCTAATTGAATATGTTAATAGGGTATATGTTTACAAGGAACAAGGCAGGAAATATCCTATGCATCGAAATGTTTAATTTAACGTATCCCATCAAATGATTCGTCAAGTTCTATTTAATCTATCGTTACAATGAAATTGTAGACGAGAGAATTCCGTACATCACTACATAGGGTCAGGACACAACACTGCGTTGCGACGTCGCATCGCAAAATGACGTCACACAGTAATGCGATGCGATGTCGCAACGAAAAAATTACATCGCAACAAAACAACAAAACTTTTGTACAAAACAAAGTCTTGTTCTCTGTCCCTATGTCCATTTGTACTCGTATGCTTAAATCGTTCAAAATACTCAACGGATTTTGATACGGTTTTTTTAAATAGAAAATTTAAACGCAGTAAAACTGCAAAAACTGACTTTAAATTTGGAAATTTCTCATGAATGCTAATATAGACCTGGACTAAATTATAATGGGACCACCGCG
Source organism: Calephelis nemesis (assembly GCA_002245505.1). Classification (NCBI taxonomy): domain Eukaryota; kingdom Metazoa; phylum Arthropoda; class Insecta; order Lepidoptera; family Riodinidae; genus Calephelis; species Calephelis nemesis. Next base: position 29,550 of record NJDD01003468.1, read on the forward strand.
GGAGTATAGGCTTTCAATTAAAAAAACAAAATACGTCCTCAAACACCGGAATAATCGAGTAACATACATACAAAAAAAAACCATACGTGAAGAACCTCCTCCTGTTTTCGTCGGTTGATAAAGTGATTGAAGAGGAAGGTTTATATGTATATTTCATAAACGTGCGAAGCCGGGGCGGGCCGCTAGTTAAATATGTTTTAAAAAGTAGGAACAGGCGGCTAATAAGGAAAAGCAGAACATATTTTTAGAACTTTTGTCTGTCTGCATCATGACCGTGATTCACGTAGAATCTATGGAATCGATCGTGACAAAATAAAACTGGTAGGTACTCTATGTTCCGAGCAGTGATAGAAATAGGTAGTGCCTATTTGCCCAAACTTCGAAGAACAGAGACAAGAAACGAAGACGTCCTTAGGACTAAATTTTTTGGGACATCTGTCCCGCATTTCGGGATAACACTTAAACACATTAAATATTTTTTTATTTGTCTCCACAACCAAAAACCTTGAAAAAGTTTTATGCGGGTGTGACCACTTCACTATGATAATGTTTAAATTTCAATTATGTACATAAACATACACATAAGCTTAATGTAAATATAGTTAGTTACAAATTAACCATATTTTCATTCAGCCTCATTTCGCTACAATATTAAAAATATTTAAGTTTACAGAATGATTCTAAAAAAATGGTTTCTATTTTTCTTTGTATTATACAATTATTTACAGCTACCTATTTTTAGCAAACTGTTATTTAGAATAATTTATTCGTCTATATTTACCTAAATTTTGCAACTAGACAAAACATTTATAATTTCATTATAATATGGTTGTAACGGCCATGTATGTTATTTATAATGTTAGGTCTGATCTCAAACTTCTGGTAAATATAGACGAATAACTTTTTCCAAATTACATATTTTTCAAGTATTTAAGCGCTGGCCCAAATTATCTATCAATTAATTGCTTTTATGGAGTTTTTGTTATTACATATATACATATTACATATGTTATTTGTTATGCCCCGTGTTGGTCCAGGCTCCTTTGCAGAATAGACCATCTGCCTTCCTGCCAGGCAGCTCGTAAAAGGCGAGCATAGGCTAACCGTTACTAACACCGTGACATCTGACTAGGTGGTAGAGTTCAGCAAAGACTCGCCCGGATTGGTACCACCGCCTTACCTATTCCTGCCGCCATAACCTGTTCCGGTTTGGAGGGTAAGGTAGCCGGTAAACTTACTTTTGCTCGAGGCCTAACATCCAGGCCTCAGGTTGGCAACGCACCATTACCTCCTTTGGTGTCTCTAGGCGGCGTGAATTTCTTAACATCAGGAAATCCGTCTGCTTGTTTGCCTTCCAATATCATAAACAAAAAAAAAAAATAACATTTTTTAAAGAAAGAAGAAATTGACATGATATAAGTTTCTATATATATGTTTATCAATTTAGATCTAGAATTACTCGATGTTAAATTTAAAATGAATATATTTCATTATAAAAAAAATAAAATGTGCGGTAGATATCACATTACTACAAAGTATGAACACTTAATTTAAATAATCTTGGCAACTGGCTAGTCCTATCACCGTTAATAAGATCAGATAACGAAGAAAACAACCATCTGCAAAAGCAATGAAATTTGAAACCAGTTTCAAAAATAAATGTGAACGTATAACATTCATTTACATAAATAGTGGTATTTACAACACTGTTTTTTTTACTATTCCGAGTGTACCTATTTTTAAATTGTTTTTTTTTATGGAACAGTATGTTTGATAAAGTAATTATATTAGTAGGACTAGCTGGTCTGGCGAACTTCGTTCCACCCGTTCAGTTTGTAAGGGAAAATTATAATATGGTTTTCCCTAGTTTCCTCACAGTCGATCAGGATAAAAAGTATCATATCTCCGTGTCCTAGTTTGAAGCTACTTCTCAATTAATTTTCAAATAAATCGGTTCAGCCACTCTCAAGTTATAAATAGTTAGATAAAAAAATAAAGTTTTAACCCACATATAAAATCAACTAGGTAAATCTCTTATAAGAGTGGCTCTTCTTGAGGCTAGTCGTTTAGGAGAAAATCTCGACCTAACACAAACAAATTTTAATAACTGTGTTGTTAGTCCATATAGTTACTTTTATGTTTACAGGTTATTTCATAAAACGGAAAACAACAACAGCGAGCACCAAAGATACATCGACAATATATAAGACGTTTGCTTTGGGGGATCTAGGTAAAGCCCGGTGAAGTTGTAAAAACCGCGAGGTTGGCAACGTAATAGTCATTCCAAAAAAAAAGGGGGATCTACAACCTAGTCATAGCTTAATTTTCAAGTAAGATTATTTTGTCTCTAATAAGAAACAGAAGAAACTAATTTGATAAAAATAAATTAGTGGTATACGCCAACAAAGTGGCAAATAGTATCTTCACGCCCATATCCCCGAAGAGGTAGGCAGAGGCACAACCAGGGCACCCACGACTAGCCGAAGACACTAAGTCCCACAATGTGATAGGTGGCAAGCCTATCGCCAACCGGGCACATTTCCAATCCCGACCAACATTTTTTTTATTAGAAAATTGGAAAAATCCAATTTTCTTTTTGTTGGCCGACCCGGGATTCGAATCCGGGATCTGATGCAGTCAAGTCCAAACCTGGACCGCTAGACCACAGAGGCGATTTTGCGACAGAAGTTGCAAATAGAAGTCAGTTTTATTTCTTTAAAAATCTAATATTTATTTCCAGTCAACCACTGTTTCATTTCTATGATTCCTGATTAATAAACGTTCAAACAAGTTTCTGTAATTATTTATATCAAAAAGAAATTATCACTGTGTGACCAATTAAGTAAGCACAAAAGATTAAAGATATGATATAAAATTAAAAATGAATTCATTTTATGACAGTCAATATCAGAGGCCGACCAAAGTTCGTAAATAAAATTTAACGCTACCAGTAGTATTTTATCGTTATCTTTTTATTGTACTTTATTATTATCATAAATATCACTGATCTTGCCTTACCATAAAGTTTTATCAACATGACTGTGCATCTAATGGTCAAAAATATTCAGAAATTAAAAAAAAATAGGTACTTTTACTTTTTATTGCTACTTACCCGGATTGGTACCCTACCTATTCCTACTGCCATAACGTCATGACGTGTTCCGGTTTGGAGGGTAAAGTAGCCGGTAAACTTACTTTTGCTCGAGGCCTAACATCCTGGCCTCAGGTTGGCAACGCACCATTACCACCATTGGTGTCTCTAGGCGGCGTGAATTTCTTACCATCAGGAAATCCTTATGCTTGTTTGCCTTCCAATATCATAAAAAAAACGAACTAATGTCAAACGAAGTTTACAAATCCTGTCTGTAGTAGAAAATTGTTTTTGGACTCTGTAGTACCTTTTTTACGATAGGTCTCTTTGTATATCAGTATTAAAGAGCAAAGGCGGTATTTCAAACCGATACTTGGATCCTTTAAGAAAAGAAAGACTAATTCCTGGAAGGTTAGCAACTTATCTGTGATACTCCTGGTTGTACAGACGTTTGGTCCAATTCTTCCACAATGGTTATAACATGAATTGTTATCCGCTATGTTATCAACAATTATTATACACTAGCCGACCCGGCAATACACAGCGACCTTGTATCCACTGTTATTAACAGCTAACACTTCGTATGGAAAAAAGTATTGATACTTTTTTTCTTCTTCTGACCCTAAGTAAGGCAACAGTGTTTTGGCGCAATCGTGAATGAAGGTGGTCGTAATTTTTTTATTATAATGGAATTTCCTGTTTATATTGAGTGAAATTGGTTAATTTAGGCAGGAATTAGATTATTTTGTTCAATGCAAGTGCACAAACGAAATAATCATGAAGAAATTATTGTATCGTCTATTTCCTCGCTGCCGTCAAATTTCACTAGATGAGCTTGACTAACGAAGCCACCACTGTACTCAAGATTCTGACCTGACATGAATCTGACATGACAGGTTGAATAAGAACTAATTAACTTGACATTGGCAAAGTAAGTGGTAAAAAACGGTCGAAAGCTATATTTATAAAAGAAGAAGTAAGTCAACAAAAGAAGAATGAGCAAAATTGGTTCATCTGTTTAGGGGTGATGCGAGGACCACACAAAATGGGCAGCTTTAAAGTAAGAAAATAAATCTGCATCGAAATTTGTTAAATTGTTTAAGAGTTCCCCCGTGTTGGTCCGGGCTCCTTTGCAGAATAGATCATCTGCCTTTCTTGCCAGGCAGCTCGTAAAAGGCGAGCATAGGCTTATCATCACTAACACCGTGACATCTAACTAGGTGGTAGAGTTTCGAAGCGACTCGCCTGGATTGGTACCACCGCCTTACCTATTCCTGCCGCCATAACGTCATGACGTGTTCCGGTTCGGAGGGTAAGGTAGCCGGTAAACTTACTTTTGCTCGAGGCCTAACATCCTGACCTCAGGTTGGCAACGCACCATTACCATCTTTGGTGTCTCTAGGCGGCGTGAATTTCTTACCATCAGGAAATCCGTCTGCTTGATTGCCTTCCTACAACATAAAAAAAAAGAATTATAATGCCACAGGCAGACTAACAAACATAAACACACAATACGCCACATACACGTCCTTTTATCGTCGGGATTTAAAAAATAACACAACCCCATTAGCAGTATACAGTCACATAGTGATGTTTACGAATTACGATTCGTTAATTATAGGAACCGGCCATTAGCCGTATAATACTGCTATACCGTGCCAAACAATCACACAAACAAATTAAACATTCACCTCAATGAATCGATAATTGCTGAATGACGGGTTTTACATAATGATTACAATTTACGTGCCGTACTCAGCAGGACACGTAATCACGGTACCAGAATGTCACGAATCGTATCTTTGCGAGAATTGCTAATAGCCCCTCTGGTATAATAACTTACGCGTCGGGTTCAATTTAGGATACCTTATAAAAATAACGTATTTTACTATTTTTATGATATTTGCACGCAAACAAGCAGACGGTTATGGTAAGAAATTCACGCCGCCTAGAGACACCAAAGGTGTGTTGCCAACCTGAAGTCGAGATGTTAGACCAAGAGCCAAAGTAAGTTTACAGGTTACAGGATGATGTAACCGGAACAAGTCAATGGCAAGCACTGACATTATAATGACAAAAATAAAGCAGCAGGCTTTCGCTTCACCTATTTATTATAGCGTTTTCTAGCTTTTTGCCTAACACGACTATTGATAAAACCAACCAGTCAACCAACAACTTTTCTAATAAGTATCTTCACGCCCATATCCCCTAAGAGGTAGGCAGAGGCACAACCAGGGCACCCACGACTAGCCGAAGACACTAAGTCCCACAATGTGATAGGTGGCAAGCCTATCGCCAACCGGGCACATTTCCAAACCCGACCAACATTTTTTTTATTAGAAAAACCCGATTTTCTTTTTGTTGGCCGACCCGGGATTCGAACCCGGGACCTCATACAGTCAAGTCCAACACCCGGACCGCTAGAGCAAAGAGGCGATTTTACTTTACTAATAATAAAAAAATACAAATCGGAGAGATGGTGAATTTATAATTTAACGGTTTGTAATGGAAATATTTATGAACAATCGAAAGATAATACAGTAAATTGTAGATTATTTGGTACCTACTGTTTAAAATTGTCCGACTTACAATCTTATGAGATAGATTATTAACTAATGGTGTTTATAATTAATTTACAGTGAGATACATATCTTTTCAAAACACAAAATAAGTAATAATAATACTAAAATACCGAAAAGTTACTGTATAACAAATCGCAATTTTAGGTATAGAAAGTTATCTACAATTCTGACGGCCAGCACTAAGTAACAACGCAGCGATATAAATGATATTCAACTTGCGTTCAGGCTCAGGGTAATATAATATTATTATTAAAAACTCTTTATTGTACACAACAAAAAAAAAAAAAAAAAAACTTAAGACTAAAATAAACATAAGTACAAAGGGCAAGCTTATCTTAAATTAATGAAATTTCGTCCAGCCAACCCGTTAAAGGAAAACAATAAATGGAATATGTAGACCTGGTGTACAAAACTATACAAAAAAAAATAACTACATACTAAATACAATTACATACTAAACATAATACATACCGAATATAACTATCTACACGAATAAAACTAAATAACTCTAAGAAAAAGTTCTTTTAATTGTTTTTGAAAGAAACTAGGGTTTCACATTCACGAATCTCACTAGGAAGCGAGTTCCATTACCTAACAGCATGAACTGTAAATTAATTATTGTTTCTGCTCAAAATTTTGTAATGGAATGACAACAAAGTGGACGCATTTTTTAATTATATGGAATACACAATAAAATACGTGCGATGCGATTAGCGTATCGATTGGCAACCTTCTTGAGGTAGTAACCATTTTTCATTTGACCGCCTCGTTGGTCGAGTGGCTAGCGTACTCGCCTAACTGCATCGACGAATCGCGAGACTCGGGTTCGATTCCCGACGGGGGCAGGCATTTATGTGATGAACATTTATTTGTCTGCATTTCCGGGTCTGGGTGTTTATTAAATGTATTCTGTTATCTATTCAAGTATTTCTATGTAATAGTATCGTTGACTAACACCCATAACACAAGCATATAATTTGCTTACTTTGGAGTTAGATTCAATTTGTGTGATTAGTCCAGGGATATTTATTTATTATTATATAGCTGTTGTACTTCTTATCTGTACCGCAGGCCGAATATGTTTAATTTATGATACCGCCCTGGTATTTTTTTTTATTTTTCTGATATCGAAGGCAATCAAGCAGACGGATTTCATGATGGTAAGAAATCTCGGCAGGCAGATTTTTCGATTATTTTATTTTGTTCCTATTGTGTTGAAAATCCTGATCGGATGTTTAGTAAATTCTTTCACCAT
>NJDD01003468.1:37345-48762 GCA_002245505.1 Calephelis nemesis
TGCTCGCCTTTTACGAGCTGCCTGGCAAGAAAGGCAGATGGTCTATTCTGCAAAGGTTGTCTATTACCACAACGACCTCTCACATATAAAAAAGAATCTACTGTAATGTATCCTTACCCAAAAGTAAAAATTACAGATATATGCAATAGTTGGTAGCAAAAAACCTATTACGTCAGTGTTTCTCTCGCTTGTCATCATTCTACGGCATTTCATTACCCATTAGACAAACATACAACACAGAACAAAGACTCTCCATTAAAATGCGCACAAAAAACAGGCAATAGAAAAGATAATTGTTATAACAAAAAGCCCGTGTTGCCAAAGTCAACAGCAAAAACACATGTGTCGATTTCGTATTAAATAATTAATGTTGGTAAAAACCTTTGCAAAGTAATTTAATTGAAGCGACATTCAATTTGTTCGTATGACTCAGGCGAGGTATGATTAAAGCGGTTTTTAATATCAACGTTCTTGGAATTTAACCGACTTAGCAAAAAGGAATAGGGTAAATGCTATTTATTTATTTTATTTTACGATATTGGAAGGCAACGAGCAGAGAGATTTTCTGATGGTAAGAAATTCACGCCGTCAGACCACTTAAGATGGTAATGGTGCGTTGCCAACCTGAGGCTGGGATGTTAGGTTTCGTGCAAAAGTAAGCTTACCTAACCCTCACAACACGTCAATATGTACCTTTCAAAACTAATTAGTTGAATTAGGCAATACTTTTAACAAATATACAAAGGAGTCTTTCCTATTCCTGCCGCCATAACGTCATGACGTGTTCCGGTTAGGAGGGTAAGGTAGCCGGTAAACTTACTTTCCCAACACCCCAGTCTCAGGTTGGCAACGCACCATTACCACCTTTGATGTCTCTAGACGGCATGAATTTCTAATCCGTCTGCTTGTTTGCCTTCCAATATCATAAAAAAAGTCTTCGTCGTACTATCGAAATATCGCGTACGAAGCCCCGAGACACAGCTAGTGTAATAAAATATGCAAGAAAATTTTATATTCATCACCGTTTTCCTTAAAATATACTTCAGTATACGAAATCTCTGAGACTTACTTATTACGGGGCGGATATTGCATGCATTTGCATCGCATGTAATAGTAGGGAGATTCTACCATATTATTTCCTCTTTATCAACATACTTGATAACGTAAACGTACATGACTACACGCCAAGTCCTTTGCCGGGCAGGCAGAGTAAAAACTGTCACGATTCATACTGATCTGGGTAGGATCTCCTCCTCCATCTCCATAACTCTTTTGAAATAGCCACGGTGGGAGACTCTTGACACCACGCTCGGATATATCCTGATTTGGTCATGGAAAATTAACGTAGGTATCCCCGGACATGTGTGTATGTTACATAAATACGCATTACATATCCCCCGGGATAATTTACACAAATTGAATCTAACCCCAAAGTCAGCAAATTACATGCTTTTGTTATAGGTGTACATAGAAATACTTAAATAGATACCAGAATATATATAAGAAACACCCAAAAAGTATCTTCACGCCCATATCCCCGAAGAGGTAGGCAGAGGCACAACCAGGGTACCCACGACTAGCCGAAGATACTAAGTCCCACAATGTGATAGGTGGCAAGCCTATCGCCAACCGGGCACAAATCCTATCCCGAGCAACATTTTTTTATTAGTAAAATTGGAAAACCGATATTTTTCTTTTTTTGTTGCCCGACCCGGGATTCGAACCCAGGACCGCATGCAGTCAAGTCCAACAACTGAACCGCTAGACCACAGAGGCGATAAGAAACACCCAGACACGGAAATTCAGACATCTAAATAGTTTCTATACTTCTTATCGTCGGTGCCTGGTGGAATTCCATTCTTGATACAATTTATTTACAAACACTTGTACTTTCCACAATATATTTTTATTTTTATGGTTTAGCCAAGCGATTTCGCTGTACAAGCATAATCAGGGCTATATAACAAGGGTTGTTAACAAATACATACATACATATCTTCACGCCTAGTCCCTTACGGGGTTTAGGCAGAGAGTATCGAGTGCCAGACCTCACGATCCCGACAAACCTGTCTTGCTTCCTTCACATTCATTACCCTTTTCAAACAAACACGCCGGTTTCAGAGACTCTTGACACCACCCTCGGATAATAACCGATTTTTCTGATCGTGATATGTCAGCCTTGGTCTCCCCGGGTACCCGGGTACATCCATCCACATAGGCATTGTACATCTGCTTTGTCAATCTTTCATCTGTCATTCTTTCCACATGAGCGAACCAGCAGAGCATTCCCTTTCGCATTTTAACACCGACACTTTATTTCAATCCCACTCTTTCTCGGATCTCACTGTTACGAATGCGGTCAGCGAGCGTTACACCACAGATTTTCCGTAGTACTCTCATTTCGACCGCATTTATCCTACTTTCATGATTTTTCTGACATACCCAATTCTCGCTTCTATACAATAACGTTGGGATAAGCACAGAATTATGCAAAGCGAGTCTAGCTTTTTGACTCAAAACCTCGCTTTGGAATAGCTTACCCAACGCTCCATTCACACTATTCCCTGCACTCACTCTCCTCTCTACATCCACATTTCACTCCACATTTCAATTTTGTCCATACAAGTTTTTAGTATTAAGTTTAATGTCAAGCGAGGCGATGTTCGCTTGGTTGGATTAAAACATTGGTTGTAAACATTGGTTTGCATCCGTGTGCAATGTAGTTTAAATCCAATTTTGATCACATTTGTGAAAGGCGTGATTGGGGCGTTATTGCAACCGTCTAGATGGTGCTGATTATACAGTATTTAAGGTTGTCATTTTATCATGCTTTCAGTATCATTCAAGAAAATTAGTAATTAATAATAGATTTCTTATTTATAAAATGATTAACTTCAAATTAATTCTAAAAAGAAAGTAATCACATATTTCTAAAAAAATACCAGTAAAATGAGCCTCTCACTAGGCTAGACATCGCGTAAAAAACATACAAAAAAACCATAATGACAAAATGACAAACTCTTTATTTTTCAAATCGGTTACATATTTTTAATGAAGAATAAAAATCATGTCCTTTACAAACAGGAACGAATTATTTTAATTGGTTTCAGTGTAAATAAATAACTAGACAAATTACACGCATTAAGCGATCCGAAAGATATGAAAATTATATAATTATGTGAATATTATATTAATACTAGCTGACCCGGCAGACGTTGTTCTGCTATGAGTCACCCTTATCAATTAAATGGTATGAAAAAGATTCACCCTCATCACTTCGGGTTATAAAAAGTAGATGTTGGCCGATTCTCAGACCTACTCAATATGTTCACAAAATTTTATGAAAATCAGTCTAGCCGTTTAAGACGAGTATGGGAACGAACATTGTGACACGAGAATTTTAATATATAAGATCACGAAATATTTATTGATGACCTGATAAGCACCCTAATGATTTCAATTTATTTTTCCTTTTTAAAAAACGTTATCTTTACTGTAGACGTTTGTATGTTTTTCGTCATTGTTTGGCGGTTTCTCCGTATTTTTGTAAATCTATTTAAAAAGTTGCGAAGTAGTCTCATGGTACCAAACTACATTGTTTGTCAGGTTTGACAGGATCGTGAGGTCTGGCACTCGATACTCTCTGCCTACGCCGTAAGGGACTTGGCGTGAAGAAATGTTGAAATGTGGTTTTTCCTACCATCCCTGTAATTTTCTCTTGATATGATCCATATCCTGGCATTAACTAATATAACAAAAGGATTGAACATTGGTCTATCCGTTCAAGCGCGATACGACGACCACCAAAAAGGGGGATTCTTTTTTATATATGTACACCTATACAGACAGACAAACACAATCACACATTCTCCACCTTTCGCTCCCCCTGAGCGAGCTTGGATTAATTACCAGTAAAAGATAGATTGAAATATATTACACTTATCCACTATACACTTTTTTTAATACTTTTTGTTACTAACTAAAACTAAAGATAAAAAAAAAATCAAAGCCCTGATGATGCTGCCAAAAGTGAAACTGGTTTGCTATAGAGTAACGAAAAAGTATAAATTAAAGTGTATAGTGGATAAGTACAAGTGTTTATTACAAAAAAGTGTGTATACAATGGAATTCCACCAAGTGCCGACGATAACAAGTACATATTTTATATTATTTCCATACAAAAAAATCTATTTTGGCACACGACTTCGACGGGACTTCGGTGCTCACTTATTTCACAGCGGAAATTACATGCATCGCACTAGTGATAGAGGGGGAGCGTATCATATGATTTCCCCATACCAACATAACTGACGACATTTCATTTTGTATAGTTATTGAAGAAGTACCTATCATAAAAACAAAACGCTACTATTTGCCCTTGCTCATTGCAACAATATTCATAGTAAGCACAACGTCTGCCGGCTCAGCTAGTATCATTCAAAGGGAAATATGGATGTTTTATCGAATCATGAGTTGAAAGAGAAAGCAGATAAGATATTGGACTCAAGATTGCTTCAAAAATAATGAGAAGTGCTCTTAAAAAGAAGAAAAATAAAAAATATAAAAGCTATTACGAATTTACCATTTTGAAATATCTACATATAAATCATCTCGATAAAAATCTATATATTAATACGTGATGCCAAAACTTTGGACCCATTTTTACGAAAATTGCGCAGACGCAGGAGCATAAAATTTGGCACACTTATAATTTATGTGTAGGAGAAGTGCAAAACACTAATATTTTTCAATAATAACACTCATAAAGTACATTAAATCAATAAATAAAATATTACTCACACTACCATGCATATGACACACACAAACAAATACATTGATGATGTATTATTATGAAAAGTAGTATTATGAAAAGATCAGAGATGACGCACCACACAGTTAAGAAACAAAGTAGTTCGTCTTGCGAAATGAAGATGGCGTTCTTATTAACAAAATATTAAAATTTATTATGATCGAATTTCGACCAACGCGAACGGGCGACCACTAGTTAGATTTTAAAGCAGATTAATCTAAAGTGAAAAATTTATAACAGTTGGTACAGCACTAATGAATTATGAAACAAAACGTTATGTATCGAATTTTTATTTTTTTATTTTTTTAGCACTTGCCCTGTGCGTGGGATAAATTTCTATAAATCTTAAAGAAAGAAAAAATTTTTAAAGAAAGAAAAAATTTTTTCCTGTCTGGGGCGAAAAATTTTTTCTTTCTTTAAGATTTATAGAAAACGTTATGTATTTGAACAATCAGTTTCAGAAGCATTTTTACATTTCCCAATATTTTTTTCGATTTTATACTTTGTTTTTCTTTCATAATGTATTCGTCAAACGTTTAAATGTTACTTGTTAACAAAGTTTCCTTTCCTGCGTTTTATTGTAACAATTGAGAATTAGTGGTTCAGTCAGCCATGATGAGGAAATTCCACAAAGGAGTTCCACAAATGTCAGGACTACGTAATTATGTATGACGTAACTTGAAAAGTAGGTAGAAATGTTTAAGTGCTTTTCATGAATGTGAAAAGTTTCACATCTGTAATGCTAATGATATAATCTTTGGTAACATACTGAAAGCTTATGAATTGATAGACAGATAGACACATAGATAGATATATATACATAGATATAAAACATTTTAGCTTTAGGATTTTTCTTATGCTTGGGATAGATTTTCAGTTTGTAAACCAAGAAAAAAAAGTCAAATTTCATTTTGTTCTACATAACCATTTCTCTCCATCCTCTATCTCTAACCTAACATCTTTCTTTTAAAAATTATTATTAGTATAGCGGAAAAGTACAAGTCCTATTTAGAAAGTACGATTCACACGAAAATTGGATTTAGGATATGAGTAATCAGTAGATTTAATTATAATGCCGCCTCGTTGGTCGAGTAGCTAGCGTACACGCCTAACTACATCGATCAACCGCAAGGCTCGGGTTCGATTCCCAACGGGGGCGGCCATTTGTGTGATGAACATTTAGATGTCTGCATTTCCGGGTCTGGGTGTTTATTAAATTTATTCTGGTATCTATTTAAGTATTACTATGTATTTATATCATTGACCTAACACCCATAACACAAGCATATAATTTGCTTACTTTGGGGTTAGATTTAATTAGTGTGACTTGTGTGACTTGTCCAGGAATGACAATAAATAATGATTCCGATGCATTAAGATTCTCCTTTAGGGCCCAAACACATAACCGCATAAAATCGTCGGTTTGCGTAACGGCGTCATAGACGTTGCAATGGATCATCGTGAGAAACTTATTGCTTATTTGTTATTACAAGATATTACTCTCTTTTAAAAAAATATATAGTGCCGCGCCGCTGCAATCGGCAGTGACGCTACTGCCGATTCTAGAGGCGCATGCGCGGCGCTGCAACGCGGTTATGTGTTCTGACCCTTAATAAGCTGGTTGAAAATAAAATAAATCAATCAGCAACACTCTGACATTAACAGAGTACTAATCATTTAAAAATAAAACATCCAACAAGTCCTCTTGTAAAAACAAAAATGGCGGCCATTTCCTGTACAATTTGTAACATATTTTGAAGCCGCATTTGTAATTTTTGTACTTAATTAGTTGTTTGGGTGTACATCATAAAACAGCGGGTCAGCTGTATATAAAATTGAAGTCGGTAGACCGGAACGTTGAGGTCTCAGGTTGGAGACGCTCATTTACTTGTAATTTGATATTATTTGAAGCCCAATTTTATTGCTGGTATTAAAAAGTTTCATGGTTGGCTTACAATGACGATATAAACCGCAAAAACAATTTATCATCAAAATTAATACCATCTGTATTAATTTTGTGTTCTTACATTTTTGACGTATAGGTATACAATTTTTCTCTGATTTTGGAACTAGAAAAATGGCTAAACTAATACAATAAAATAAATATTGATACTATATAGTAATCGCTTTCAAATGGTCTAAGTTAATAATAGTATATAAGTGAATTTATATAAGTTATGTGTATATTTATGTAGAAATGAGAGTGTGCAGGGAATAGTGTAAAAGCAGGGAAAAGTCAGGGTGCTAGACTCGCTTTGCGTAATTCTATATTTAACTCAATATTGCTTTATGGAAGCGAGAGTTAAGTATGTCAGAGAAAACATGACAATAGGAAATACGCGGTCGAAATTAGATTAAGAGAGTGTTGGTGTTAAAATGAGAAAGGGCAAGCTCCGCTAGTTCGGTCATGCGGAAAGCGATGAGAATTTGGTACAATGGTATAATGCTGGTACAACTGAGCTGATCTGATGATGGAGCTAGAAAATAGGAGACGTAACACCGGAATACCTACTGGTAAACCTATCGAGTTTGGAATAGTTAGATTCGTCTTCACTAGATTTGTTCATATTTTCTGATGACGAAAACCTGATGAAAGAACTAGGAGATGGCTGACGGATCATAGTTTAAAAGTTACGGTGTTACGTTTCGTAATCTTTGCAGTTTATCTAAATCTTATTTAAGTTTATCTTATTTAAGTGTGAGAGTGTGTCTACCGGTGGCATCATAACATTCGAAGAGGTGTAACGATTTTTTGGGGGAATCCCCAAAAATTAGAACACTTTCAATTTCAAAATGATTAATTACCTCTCGTAACATGTTTCATGAAAAGATATGTATTAAATCCAGCTGTCGCATTCCAACTTACCTGAAAAAAAAGAAATTACATTAATTAACTCAATCAATACTAACGCTAATAACAATAACTGATGAATTAAGGTAAATAATAAAACATGGCCGCCAGTTGTATCTTCTATAGTCTAGACCAGGGGTGGGCAAATTACGGCCCGCGGGCCGCATTCGGCCCTTGAGAGGTTTTTATCCAGCCCGCCGAGGGTTTTTTTTAAAAAAAATATGAATCTCCTTAAAAAAATAATGGCTGAAATGTTAAAAGACTATCGAAATTTTAACAGTTAGGATACTGAATCGTTACTTCAAACATATATATTGCGTATTTAATATGTTAAGGTTTCATAAATATATTTTATTTCAATAAAGGATTGTAAAATAAAAAAAATGCCTCTTGTTATCTTTATACAACGTTTTTATATCTACTGCTATTTTTAGATGTTTTAATAAACCGGCCCGCTTCAAGATTAATTATAATTTACTGGCCCGCGGTCAAAAGAATTTGCCCACCCCTGGTCTAGACCATATGAAATGAACCACAATTACACTTCATCCCTTGATAATTGTACACAATAAACATCTTGTAATAAACCACACAACGTGAATTATGTAGAACTTCGACGGCTTATTTTTTTTTGGAAGGTATGTTTTTATTCCTTTTTAACTAACTCCATAAAGAAGTTACGTTACTTACGATTTCTATGTGAATACCGAACCGATGTTTTTTTTTTATGTTATAGGAAGGCAAACAAGCAGACGGATTTCCTGATGCTAAGCAATTCACGCCGCCTAGAGACACCAAAGGTGGTAATGGTGCGTTGCCAATCTGAGGTCAGGTTGTTAGGCCTCGAGCGAAAGGAAGTTTACCGGCTACCTTACCCTCTGAACCGGAACACGTCAACGGCAACAGCTGACATCAACATGTACCTACATAATATAGTCCTGAGGATGATGTGATAAGCGAAACCGGTGGCGTGATATCCTATTACATTTATGTAATTTATACTAACAATGAAGTTCTGCTGAGTGCCACCACTGAATAGTGTAACACGAGAGTACTGATTTTTTATCTCGATTTCACATTTGATTTACGAGTCAATGTTTTAAGAGTGCTTGTGGACCCTTACTCCTTAGGAGGTCTGATAATGACTACTCTTTAACCCTCAGGGGTCCAAGTATAAAAAGTTTTTACATTATACAGTTTGACTTGTGGTTTGACATTAATTAAGTTACAGCTTAAAAGTACATTTTACTGTCTTTTTAAATAAGTCAGTATCTTCACGCCCATATTCGCAATGAGATAGGCAGAGGCACAACTAGGGCACCCACGACTAGCCGAAGACACTAAGTCCCATAATGTGATAGGTGGCAAACCTATCGCCAACCGGGCATATATCCACACAGCCAACACTAATTTTATATAAAAAAATTGAGAATATAAATTTTCTATTTTTTTTTGTTGCCCGAACAGGGGATCAAACCCAGAACCTAAAGAAGTCAAGTCCGATGCCGGACTGCTAGACCAAAGAGGAGATCTCTTTCAACACTTAGATAATACTATATATAGAGCTTACACTTCCCAAATAAAGAACCAAATTATTTCTTTAGACGTGGTTTCAAGTGTGGATCGAAAGAGCCACCTTTTTGTTAGCTCTTACAACACGAATCTCTTACAAGTTACCCCATTACTGTTTAGGGAGTTCCACTCCGAAGTGGTGTCTAGAAAAAATATTTACCCTTGAGATTAGAGTTTCAATGTTTATAAACGCTGGATGTATTGGTACGTTCTTTGTTGATTGGTAGGGTTGTCACGGCGACAAGTATTTATACATTTAAATCCTACTAATATTATAAATGCGAAAGTTTGTAAGGATGTATGTATGTTTGTTATTCTTTCACGCTCGAATGGCTGAACAGATTTGTCTGAAATTTGGATTGTGACCTGGATTAACATATACGCTACTTTTAATCCCGATCGCACAACGGATTCCTGTGGAAACGCGGGTGAAATCGCAGGTAACAGTTAGTACTTACATATTTCACGATCTATTAAGCGTATAGTTTAGATAATAAATATTTGGTACAAACAAACACATTCCAAATGTAAAGAAACATGAGGAACATTACAAAAATAAAATAAGAAATCAAAACGAAGTAATTGCTTTTTACTAACGACTTGCTAACACTTACTTGATTTAATGAAATGTAGTGTGTATCTAATGTATGTATATAATGTAAAGTATAAATTTTAGCTCCGACATTTTTTTCCGAAATGGTCAAAATTATTTTCACTTGTTGATATGTCATGCTAAGTTTTTTTAAATCGCTCATATCACGATAAAAAGTTCTATAATTTTAAATGCAAGTGATTAGGAAGTCAACAGTTAGTTTTAGTATACGAAAATTTCGTTAAACGTTTTTCAAAATTGTTAATTTCTTCTTTCAAAACTTAAAACAACACCCTATAAATATCTTTAGCAGTTCATGTTTCTCGATCAAGTTAAAAAAATATTTTTCTTTGTGTCGTGTATTACCTAATAAGTTTTTTAAATTTGTTAAAAGTTTGTCTATTTTTAAATTATTTAACACAGACAATTTTGACAACCCTATATTTCTATTTCTATTAATGTTTTATCGTAACGAACAATAGGCTGTAAAAAATTTGAGAGGTTAATTTTACAAGTAATTATTTAATAAACCGGCAATACAAAAGTATTGCCGTTACACGTAAAAACGTGTAAGATATCGATATTTTTCCTTTTTACGTGTAAGATATCGATATTTTTCCTTAAGTCTGACGCCACCGCCTTCGTCATTTTACACAGTAAAGTGATTTCTTTTTGAAAGATTTTCCCTATTTTAGGGCGAATGGACATTCTCGATTTTTTTTATTTAGTGGCGTGAAAAACTCTACCGTATTTTTTATTCAGATTAAGCGAGATTTGTCACTCGTTTTATGTTTACTACAAAAAAAAACATACAACTTTTGTAAATAAAATTAACTTTACTTCAGCCTGCAATCCCTAGAAATTTATTTATTTTTATTTTAAATTTTGCCCGTGGCTTTGTTCACGTAGCAATAACATGTTCTTTTTGGCTTCAATTAAGGACGTTGTGATGAAATATGAGTTTGATATTTCTTCACAACGAAAGAGTTACTTCAAAAAATAGGTTTTAACGTCCCCTAACCCAACGTCACGTCCCTGTTCCCTAAACCAATTATATTTTTTTATTTACTAACAATAACTTTTCCATAAATGTGCATTTAAGTTGGTTTTAAAATAAATGATGGTAAAATTCGATACAGTGTGTACCTAAACACCGTAGCATGCTAAGGCGTCATAAGACTTACTCAGGATATTTTTCTAAAATTGCTTGATTACGCCGCGTAAATCATAATATACGCCATTTTGTAACGCAATATTTCTGTTTAAGTATTCATAGGTGATTATATTTCGCGCATTAAAACGTTTCCTAAACGTATCATATTGTTTTAAAATTGTAAGGCTAGTGTTGAACTTTTAGTTAACAACAAATTTTAATACATTGGTAGTCAAGGCGTGGACTTGCCATAACTACAAAGTATTGTACAGAGTTTAGATATCTACGACAGTGTGTACTACTTACAACGAAGATATGCGGTTTTCTACATCGTTACATTAAAACAATAAAATAAAAAAAATCAATCAACCCTACAAAAATCAACATCAAAATCAATCCTTCCTTTTTGTGAAAGTTAAAAGTTATGACGCCACAGACA
>NJDD01003468.1:94475-118901 GCA_002245505.1 Calephelis nemesis
CCTATGAATTTATAAAAAAAATATCATACTGGTATCCCCGAAGATAGGCAGAGGTACACCCAGTCAGTTGTTTACGTTCTCATATAAAAAACAGTACTGTAAATGTTCAAAGTATTTTACACGAATGCCCTTTAAAATCGCATTAAAATCGTCGCATCTATGGCATTCTTTATATGCTCATTGCTTGGCAGCGAGTCTTGGCGGCCGCGAACTGTAATTACCTATCAAGTGTTTTTTAATTGCTTAAAGTAGCAGTCATATTTATTTTTATTCTTCACTAGCTTGTACCCATGGTTTTGCTTGGTGTCGATACTTTTTTCTTCATATAAAAAAAAGTTTCAACACGGATGTCTTTTCTTACTTCCCAGAAAAGAATTATAGACATACGACTAGGTCACCCATGATTAGCCTGAAGGTACTTAAGGTTGCACTCTGAGATGTCAATTTAGTACTTACATACAATCTATTTCATCATATTTTAATTTATTAATTATTTATTCGGGCTTCGCACGGGTATAAAATATACTCAAAAACCTTCCTCTTCATTCACTTGATCTATAAAAAAACCGCATCATAATCCGTTGCGTAGTTATAAATATTTAAGCATACTAAGGGACATAGGGACAGAGAAAGCGACTTCGTTTCATACTATGTAGTTAAGTAAGCAATTCGATTCAAAGAAAAGTGATGTCTCTGAGCGCAACCGTTAGTCCTACAATATAATAAATGACATCTCGATCGCCAACCAACGATTTATCGAACCCCGGGCAACGTTGTTTTTTAACCCACGACAGAAAAAAGGACTGTTTAACGTGTTTTTGTATGTCTGTCTGTGGCATCATAACTTTTGAACGGCTAAATCGCTTTCGATTAAGATTTTTTTGTTTAAAAACTGATGTCATCGAGATGGTTCTCAGCTATATTATATTTAGGTATTGTTGTTAGGACATTTTTAATTTTATAACAAAAACTGAAAATTTTAAGTTGAACCTGCGAGCTAGGAACCTCATGTAGTCAACACCAACCAACACTAGACCACACATGCGATTAACAATTCGTATAATGTTTGAAAATAACTACTACCCATGACTCGCAATATTACAAGAACTGAAGATGACCTCATTACGACAAACAAGTCGTGATCTTCTCAATGAGTTTAAGCATTATAAGTCGTTTCCAAAGGCAATAATAAAATTATGAATGCAGTTATCGTTTGATAAAATATTTGTTGTTATGCATATATACATATAGTTATGCATATATACATAGATCCTGTTCCAGCTTTGCTCGGATGGTAATTTTTTACCATAAATTGAGATGTAAGCTATCCTATCTTTCTAGTTGGAATTGTGGTCTAACGATAAACGCGTTGGACTTGACTGCATGAGGTCCACAACAAAAAGAAAATTTGGTTTTTCCAATTTTCTAATAAAAAATTGGTTGCTCGGGTTTGGATTTGTGTGTGGTTGGCGATAGGCTTGCTACCTATCACTTTCAGGGATTTAGTGTCTTCAGCTAGTCCTGGGTGCCCTGGTTGTGCCTCTGCCTACCTCTTCAGGGATATGAGCGTGAAGATGCTTTGGATCAAACTGCATACGGTGCGAAAATTTAATTGAAATTGGTGAAGTAGTTTAGGAGTCCATTGCGGATAAACATCGTGAAACGTATTTTATATGTTTTAAGACTTACATAGAGTGGAATTTACAATAACAATTTACAAGTAGAAAGAATGACAGATTGATAAAGCAGACAATTCAAATGTGGATGGATGTAGGTACGCGGGTAGACCTAACTTGACATTCCACGATCGAACCGCTCCGGTTTTAACGAGGGTTTGTTCGAAAGTCCCCAAAACCGGCGTGTTTGTATGAAAAGAGTAATTAATGAGAAGGAAGTAAGGCCGCTCGATACTCTCTGCCTACCGTGTAAGGGACTTGGCGTGAAGTCATGCATGAATTCATAAATTTAACTATACCTGATTGACAATAAAAATAATGAACACGTTTTTAGCCAACTTCAGGTTAGGAGGAAGTTTCTCAATCCGACCGCATATTATGCCCACTTATTTATATTTTTATGCGTGTTCAAGGACAACTTCTTAGTTTAAGAACCGAAATTGATTTTTTTTCAAAGGCTAGA
Organism: Calephelis nemesis; assembly: GCA_002245505.1. Taxonomy (NCBI): domain Eukaryota; kingdom Metazoa; phylum Arthropoda; class Insecta; order Lepidoptera; family Riodinidae; genus Calephelis; species Calephelis nemesis. The sequence continues at coordinate 96,615 of NJDD01003468.1, forward strand.
TTTCCAGGGGTGATTCCATGTTTCGATGGAGATCCAGTATTCTTTCACCAATAGTTTCGTAGGTAATGGCCCATATGTAACTATCACTTGCCTTTTACTACTTAGCATGAAGACCGAAGTCAAATGGTCTATTATGTAGAATCTGTCTCTTTCCTTACTTTACTACGTGAAAAAAAATGTCATTTGAAAAGTATACTAACAATAATAAATGTTCCTCATGTTTTACTTGCAAAATTCAACATTTATTTGCATGTCGATATGTTTGTAAAAATAATTTATTCATGGCAGTTAATAGAAAATGGCGGAAGGAGGTCAAACTACTCCCAGTTTTTCTTTCGAAATGAAAATATATGCGGAATAAGGCCACGGTCATTACGTATGGCCAAACATTTTATGACGCTTATTTATTTTTACAGGTTATTTATTTTGAACGCCTCTAAAGTTAATGGTCCGGTGTTGGCACTGACTACATGAGGTCTCGGATTCGATTTTTAGGGAGGTAAGTGAAAATGAGTTTTACAAAATTCGACAAATATACAAGGTTTTTATATGTGGATAAGTGATAAAGTGAAGTGAGAAGTAGATAAGTGCCGGGGGCAAAGTTTGCCATCATTGTGGGACCAACTACCTTCGGCTAATCGTATGTACCTTGATTCTACCTTTCCTATCCCTTCGAGGATACGGCTAGCGAAGTTAACCTGCTTTCTATTTCCACAGTCAATTTAGCGCTGACCGGTCTCGTAACTCATATAACATTATGTCAATGCGTTTCGTTTTTTCGAAAAAACTGGCTTTTGTGTGATGAACAGTTAGATGCCTACATTTCCGAGACATTCAGTTCATTAAATTGATTCTGGTATCGATTTTTCTGGATTCTTTTATTTTATTTAAAATTTACTACGGCTAGAAAAAAATTCTTTCCTTAACTTCCCCTTGTAGGCTACGCTCTTCTGATTTTTAATTCTGACGAATTCAACGATACATCATGACAAAAACTTCCAGCGGTTTGCACTGTATTTAGATTGTAGATCAGTATATGCCCGAAAAATATTGCCCTCCCTTTGACTCACTCGCGTAAAGAGGAAAGCAATCGGCCGGTCAGATCCAACGCAAATAAAAAAAAAGAAGATTTTTGGTTTGCATCCGTTTGAATGGTCTGTACCCAGCATAAGGATTCTTTAAAGAAGAACCAGACGCCGCCGTCTATTTGTTGAGGTACATTTTTGCTTTGTTAAAATCTAAAATCTAATTAAAAAGCATCTTGTTTAAGACCGGCTGCAAAAACGTTTATTTAAGTCGAATAGGTATAAATTAAATTATATTGTTAATTAAATACAGAATCAAACAATAAATATTGTCACAACCATGACATTTAGCAGCTGTGTTCGATGTCACTGGAAAGAAAAGTAGAATACTTTCATCACATACACTGACTACAAAGCTAACAAAATTTTCGCTGCTGTCAACAACTAACACTAAAACCATAGGTATATTTCATCTCAAAATCATATTCATACAATATTTTAGAGGAATTCCGAGGTTAGCAAAAAAATTTTTGGGCGATATTTAATTTTTCATCCCAATAAAACAGTTTTATCGTAAATATTTGTAATAACTAAATATTCTGCTGCTGTCGCCTGCCAACTTATGTCATAAAAATATTAAGAGATAGTGTAGTTCCGTGGTGTTAATGAAATAGTTATTTTGGAATAAGTATACGATTGCCTCTGCTATTTGTATTTCAGGGTAAACATGCAAGACTATGTCATACAAAGTTCGACTACATTTTTTAAAAATAATAATACCTAATCGATTTATATTAATGCAAAACGACATAAAATTTGAGATATATAATTGCGTTTTTAATTTAAATGAATTTAAACAGCTGGGTTTGTTAACATTTATGTATAATTACGTCAATTAATTAGAATCTATAAATGTTTTTGAAAGTGGATTTGTAATATTTGATACAATACAAATTCATACATGTGGCAACTGTTATCATAAATCGCTAACTAAGTAAAACATATATTTTGTTTGATGGTCAAAATAATAGAATATTCAACAGAGTTTTATTACTCCATGTTATTTCAAAAATCTATAGTTATCAAAATAAACTTGATATCTACGTTTACAAGAAAGAAACATTATCGCCCCAGACAGGATTTGAACCTGTATAGAAATTTAACCCAAGCACAGGGCAAGTGCTAAAATAAAAATACGTTGATATCTACGTACCTGTATCCTCGAAGAAATAGCCAGAGGTACCCACATTTAGCTGAAAGTACTACTAAGTACCACAATAAATAGTTAGAAAATATCACGATATTAAACTAAAACTTCTCAGAAGTTATTTATCCTTGAATCAGTTTTTGTGTTGTAGTTATTTTAAAACTACGCACTATACTATCCGTAACGAATATATCACCCAGCTTATATTCCAATGCAATAACATAAAACACAGTCGTATTTAAACATCAGTGTTTGATGTACAATGTAAATAAATGGACAGACACCATTGTTTACATATCGTAGTAACGACAACCTATGACATTAATAGGTTTATTTCAGTACGAGGAAAACCACTTCTATTCATCATGTGGTACAGTCAAGGACAAAAGCATCTCTAAAAAAGGACAAAAACTAACATTACTTGAATAAATTGCTAGTTAGCAGTCCTATTTTAATGTTTCATTTTTATGATATTGGAAGGCAAACAAGCAGAAGGATTTCCTGGCCGTAAGTAGTTCTCACTGGTAATCTCATAGTTTACAAGTAGAATACTGTGCAGAATCTAGCTGGGATTTGTTCGACTATTTAGCTATATCGATTATGTGGTCTACTGGCTTGATATTGGACAAGACTTCACGAGGTCCCGGATTCAATTTCCGGGTCGGACAACAAAAAGAAAATTTGTGATTTTAATTTTTTGATTTAATAAAAAAACAAGCTCGGATTTGGAAGAGTTTGGTAGGTGATAGATTTGCCACCTATCACATTATGCAACTTGGCATCTTCGGCTAGTCTTAAGAACCCTTGTGGCACTGACCTAACCGCGGGAAATATCTAGTAAAATTAATCTTAAAGGTTTTTTGTTAACAACAGCAGGCTAAACGGTAACAACGGCTACTTTTTCCCAAATATTCCAATACCTTAAAGGGTTTAGGAGAGCTATACAATTTTATAAAGGGTATAGCCGCAGGAAACATTTAGTAAAAATATCGATAAAGCTTTTGTTAATATAACTAAGACACCCTTATCGTATAACACTTCAGAAGATTTAATTATGACGGCTTTCTTACTGTCTTAAAAGTTCCATTAAAGCTTCGAAGCCGGGTCACGTTCGTGGAAGTGACACAATAATTTTATTGTGCTTAAAAGACAAAATAATTAATAGGATTAATTAAGGTAATTTAGGTTTTCGCTTTAAAATTAGGATTGTTTAGACGTGAGACATTTTCACGGAGTCCAAAATCTTACGAAAATAGAGGTTCAAGAAATATTTATTATCGCCCTGCGGTGAAGCGGTCTGGCGTGGATTTGACTTTTATAAGATCATGGGTTCGATTTCCGAATCGGGCAACAAAAGAATTATTTTTTTTTTATTTTTTTCTAAATATCACGTTGCCCGGGATTGGATATGTTGGGTTGGCGATAGGTTTGCCAAGGCAATTTCTCTTGGAGTCATTGTGGGACTAAGTGTCTTCGGCTAGTCGTGGGTAGGGCAACCAACAACCCAACTAAGGTTGTGTATCTGTCTATCCCTTTGAAGACATGGGCGTGAAGATACTTTCTTTACTTAAGAAATACTTATTTAGGTAAAGACATTTTCCATAGTCGGCGCTTGGTGGAATTGTAATTATTCTTAAATAAGCCTTGTACGAGTACTTTCCATACGACATTTTATGACAGATTTTTGTTAAATTTAAAACAAGTTTCACATTTTATAGCGTCATCAATCTTTGCAACTGAAGATAAATAAATCTACCTCATTTTATCGTTTCATTGTAAAAATACCACAGATCAGGGTTAAAAACTGCGATGTTTTGCGTTAAAATGATTAGTATTTTAAATACATCATGTTACAAATCATGATTAATAGTTTCAGTAGCATTTTAGTTCATATGTTTTAAAACTAATTAACTAAAATCTACTTGGTTATTGAACTTTAGAGTTTACTATTAATTTGTCCTTAAAAATACATTTGTGATTCAAAATGTCGTATATCCTGTTACCTAATATTATAAATGTGAAAGTTTGTATGTTTGTTTGTTCGATACTCATTTTATGCGTGAAGGAGTATCAAACAAACATACAAAACGTGTTTGTTATTCCTTCACTTAAAAACTGCTAAACCGATTTTCATGAAAACTGTCACACACATAGAGGGTAACTTGGATTAATATATAGGATAGTTTTTAACCAGAAAAAGTGATCCTTTGGGGCAATTAATCCGCGGGCACGCTGCAGGCAACAGCTTGTCTATAATATATGTATGAGCAAAAGCATCGAGAATTTTCGTTATTTCTTCAAGAAACAAATTCTACTGTCCACATAAAATCTCGCCTCTGTGGTCTAGCGGTTCAAGTGTTGGATTTGACTTCATGAGGTCACAGGTTCGAATATTTATCTAATGTACATTGTACATACCTATGTATGATACCGTGACATTAGATATCCTAAATGTAGTAGCAAATTATACGTCTTTCTGTATCTTCACGCCCATATCCCCGAACAGGTAGGCAGAGGCACAACCAGGGCATTCACGATTAGCAAAAGGCAATAAGTTCCACAACGTGATAGGTGGTAAGCCTATCGCTAATCGGGCACTTATCCAATCCCGAGCAACATTTTTTTTCATTAATAAATTGGAAAACCCAATTTTTCGCCCCGGATTCGAACTCGGGATCTCATGCAGTCAAGTCCAACAGTTGAACCGCTAGACCACAGAGTCGTTAAAATTCATCAAATACTAATTAACCAGGATTGTCCTGAATGATTTATTTGTATCCATAAATCAGAAGCGCGATCGGCTGGATGTGTCTGATTATTCAAATTGGCTCCAAGAGACCTGTCCCTCTGTCATCCCAAACTGTCCCTTGTGGGTACCACAATGCCAGAACTTTCTACAAAATTGACTTGTACTTTATAAGATGAGTAGGAGTAAGAATATATTTCTTGCTTTAATTGTTTAGGCATGATTTTAATATGTAAATATCTCCACGCCCATATCCCCGAAACGGTAGGCACAGGCACAACCAGGGCACCCACGACTAGCCTTAGACACTAAGTCCCACAATGTGGTAGGTGGAAAGCCTATCGCCAAACGTGCACAAATCAAATCCCGAGCAACATTTGTTTTTTTTGGAAAATTGAAAAAGTCAAATTTTCTTTATGTCACCCGACGCGAGAATCGATACCGGGACTTCAAGATGTCAAGTCCGCTAGGCCACAGTGCCGATTATATAGAATTTATTTAATACAGAATTACAAAACATCGTAAAACTACTGTCTACATATATAAAATGTTTGTGGTAGCAACTAATCCTAATGATATACGAATATAAGTCACTAATCTCCCAAGATAATACTACGGAGATAACAGAAGGCACGAATAAAACAAATAACAATAAACATGTGAAATTTTCAATGGCCATTATGTATACTAAGTCTTCTATTTTATGATTAGTATTTGATTTAATATTAGCGTGAATTTTGACATTTACGACCAATCTGTTATCATTAAAATAACAGGTCAGTGATTACAATGACTGCTTTATTGGTCGTGGGTTAGCGTATAATCTTAAGGCCCCATACTTAGTCAGCCAGAAGAGCCAATCGCCGCAAACGCAAACGGGGGAGTCCCCGTTCCATGATTACTATAAAATATTGCGCTCTAAAGTAAATGTCTTAAGCTACAAATCACTATTTTTGACACTATAAAAGTAATTTAAAATTTTTAGGTATAGTAAGTACTTATCTATGTTTACGTTAAATCTGGTGTCGATATTTTCATAATTGAAGTAGACAGTTGGGTTTTGCTTTCAAAAAAGGGTTAACTTTTTGATTTTTTTCTATCGAGCAAAGTGAAATGAAACGTGTTTTTTGGAAATACTAGTCTTATAAAGCATATTCATGTTAATCTTGTATATTTTTGTCACCAAGATCCATGATTGCTTTGTACGAAAAAAACATTATACTACTGACGTATTTTAGCATACATGGACCCTTAACACCACTAATTCACGAGGCACGGGTTCGTTTCACGGCAGAGGTTGGCATTTGCATTATCAACACATTTTTTTGATAGTGGAAGGAAAACAAGCAGGCGGATTTCCTGATGGTAAGAAGTTTACGCCACCCAGAGACACCAAAGGTGGTAATGTTGCGTTGCTAACCTGAGGCCAGGATGTTAGGCCTCGAGCAAAAGTAAGTTTACCGGCTACCTTATCCTGCAAATTGGAACACGTCAACGTCAAGCACCGAAGTTATGACGGCAGGAATAGTTAAAAAAATACTCATATACTTTTTTACAATACACTTTGCTTAATAATCTAGATTACTTTTTAGCTCACTGGATTCACTTTTCACAGCATCATCGGGGCTTAGAACTAAAGAAATATAAATCTATGAAATTTTAACCTTCCGTATTTGGTTTGGTTTATTAGGTAATTGTGGGTTTCTAAAGCCCCGATGATGCTGCAAAAGGAAACCAGTTAGATGCTATACTTCTTATCGTCGGAGCTTGGTGGAATTCCATTCTTGATGTAATTTATTTAAAAACACTTGTACTTTCCACAATATATTTTATTATTTTTTATTTTTATAATTTAGCCAACCGGTTTCGCTATACAAGCATCATAAGCAAGCAATCATCATAGCAAGTTATATAGCCCTGATGATGATGATAGCGAAACCGGTTGGCTAAATTATAAAAATAAAAAATAATAAAATATATTGTGGAAAGTACAAGTGTTTTTAAATAAATTACATCAAGAAACCAGTTAGCTAAAGTGTAACCAAAGTGTTGAGAAAAATAGTTATTTTTTTCTTTTTTAAGTGTATAATAGTGGAATTACACCAAGTCTGACAAAATATATCTTAAAGTATACTATATTTCTATATAGGGCCAAGAAATTAACTAAATTTATTTCAGTTTTTATTTAAAAGTATAGTCGATGACATAAAGAACGATCATACAATTTGCTGTCCTATGGAGATATAATCCAAAAATATACCCATTTATTTAATTTATACTGGAATCTAATTATGTATTTCTGTGTATTGGTTTCTTAATTGAATTAAATGTGAGATTAAATTGCCGAGTATATAGTAATTTAAAATTAAGTTAGTAGCTAACTCAGAGTAAATATTTAAATTGGAAGCGGCCTTTACAAGCATAAAATTTGCTTACTACGAGGTTAGATTAATTAGTGTAATTTTTCAAGGGATAGTTATTTATTACGCTTTTATGAATATTACGCTATTGAATTTATTATTATTAATTTTTTAATCTTATTTTAATTTGTTAGTGATTTTTATGTCACCAGTATTGAAAATTTTGACTTTGTTTAATTTTCTTTAATTATATTTTGTGAATGTGAGGATATCGATTTTGTAATATCTGAAATAAATCATTATTATTATTATGGTCGAAAAATTGAGTCGGTGGTGGCATTGATAATATGAAATCCCGGATTCGATTCATTTTGATTTCCCGACTTTCCCGGGTCGGGAAATGTGTATTTTTATTTTTTTTCTAAAAAAACAACATTGCATTGACATTGGATACGAGTATGTCCCAGGTTGACGAAAGGTTTGCCACCTATCATCTAAGAACATACACATACATACATATCTTCACGCCAAGTCCTTTAAGGGGTAGGCAGAGAATATCGAGTGCCAGACCTCACGAACCTGACAAATGTGTCTTGCTTCCTTTTCATACAAACATGCCGGTTTCGGAGACACTTGACACCACCCTCGGATAATATCCGATTGATCACCTAAGAACCTTCGGCTAGTCATGGATGTGCTGGTTGGACCCATGTTTACTTATTCGTGGATAAACACATAATAATACTTTTTTTATCATGTAATAGAAAGGAATGTAAATTCCAAAGGCGACAAAGGTAATAAAATATGAATATCTAATGACGCGCTTCGTGGTACAAGACCGGACATTAACAAACAAAACAAAATCACATCCGGAATGATATGCAGAGCCGCGAATAAACGATAGTTAATATAAAAACATAATAAACCAGTTCCTTAATCACCGGACGACATCAAAGGAATAGCAAAAAGAACCTAAATGATTAAAACTTAGGGTTACCAAAGCTTAAATTGGAATCTGAAAGCCAATTGCAAGTATTCAACCCTGAATTCTATTGAGAAGACGTCGTTGCTGAAATAATTCTCAGTATATTGTAATTAGGCTTTTAATTACACGTTGTGCAACTTTACTTATACTAGCTGTTGCCTGCGGCGTTGCCTGCGAGGTCAATGGACCTACAGGCATTTTTTTTTTCGGGATAAAAACTATTCTATGTGTTAATCCAAGTTGCCCTCTATGTGTTTGCCAAATTTCATAAAAATCGGTTGATTAGTTTTTGCGTGAAGGAGTAACAAACAAGCAAACAAACTTTCGCATTTATAATATTAATGGGATTCAGTCACTCACGCATCCTGTAGGCAGGATGCTCGAACAGGTTATTAACTTACTATAGCCGAGTAACGGCAAAAGTCGCACAATGAATAAGTCGCACATGAAAATGAATTGCTAAATGTATTGGCAAGCGCATAACTTCCAAACTTCTAAAACGATTTGGCTAACACTTTTTTTGTTGTGTTATTTATTGTCAGAAGAAGGTTCTTATGAAAAGAAAAACAGGGCAAATTCCAGGGAAAATGAGAAAAATAACACTTTATTTTCCCTTTACAAACTAAAAGGGTGGAACGAAGTTCGCCAGACTAGCTAGTTGATAAGAAAATTTAAAAAAACAACAAATTAAATCTACCCCCTACAAAAACATGTCCATAATGTAGTTAATAAATAAATTCAAAACAGCTTTAAAACTAAAAAATCTGCATCAAAATCGGTCCATCATTTGACACATTGGTCCGTCAATTTGATTGATGAGTGATGCGACAGACAGACATACTCACATACACATAGACATGACAAATTGATAAGGCAACTCTATTTCCATCACTTAAAAACTAACGATTGCCCACATAAAAGCTAATGCGTATTTAATTTAGTTGGATTACATTTGACTCAAAGCAATCAAAGGCATTTTAATCGCTGATTGCTAATCGTACTAGTATTATAAATGCCAAATTTTGTATGTTTGTTTGTTACTCCTTAACGCAAAAACTGTTTAACCGATTTTTATGAAATTTGGCACACACTAGAGGATAACTTGGATTAGACACAGGATAGTTTTTATCCCGAAAAAATGTTCCTATGGTTGTTACTTATCAGACGGTGACTGGATTAAAATCTTCTCAACTATAAAACTGTATCTATGATCTTAATATATATAAATCTCGTTTCACAATGTTTGTCCTCAATGGGCTCCTAAACCACTTAACCGATTATAATAAAATTCGCACACCATGTGCAGTTCGATCCAACTTGAGAGATAGGATAGCTTATATCTCAATTTATGGTAAAAAAATTACCACCCGAGCGAAGCGGGAACGGGCAGCTAGTTGTACTATAAAACACAGTCTGGTTTAAAATCCTGCCGTTCCGATTAAAACTCTCCAAATCGATCTGAACCTGTTTTATCCAGTCAGATGGTAGCCCTATATATCTAGGCGTTGATAGGAATATGAGATCTTCTATTTCCAGCGTCCATAACTCGTCCTGTCGGCCTAGTACTCAACTTACCTGCGGACAAAAAACAAAATGTTAAACCATATATGGATACTGTTAAACGGTTCTCACAGTAAAACTTATAAATATTGGTCATTTATTTATAGTTTTTCTATGTGACAGTTCAATAGAGGATTTTTAATATCAAAATGACAATTAATGGTAATAGTGGTTCTAGACGGTTGTAAACACTGGCTGTAAATATTAGTTTGCATCAGTCTAGAACCTCTGTTAACATTAAAAATCCTCTATTGAAATGTTAAACCATATATACATACTGTTAAACGGTTCTCACAGTAAAACTTATAAATATTGGTGATTTATGTATACCATTTCTATGTGACAGTTCAATAGAGGATTTTTAATATCAAATTGACAATTATTGGTAATAGGGGTTGAAAATGAAAGGAATAACTAAAAACTACGAATTTCCAGATTTTGATATCTCTTTTCAGCTAAACTAGGATTTTTGCATTGCTTACTTTACCCAGCAGTATTTTAATTTTATCTTTTTTTTACGATATTGGAAGGCAAACAAGCAGACGGATTTCCTGATCGTAAGAAATTCACGCCGCGCCGCCTAGAGACATCAAAGGTGGTAATTTTGCGTTGCCAACCTGAGGCCGGGATGTTAGACCTCGAGCCTCGTAAGATTACCTGATACCTTTTCCTCCGAACCGGAACACGTCAACGCCAACACTGACGTCGTAGCGGTAGTAACAGTTAAGGTGATGGTACCAATCCGGGTAAGTCGCTGCGAAACTCTACCACCTATTCAGATGTCACGGTGCTAGTGACGGTAAACATATGCTCGCCTTTTACAAGCTGCCTGGCAGGAACGCAGATGGTCTATTCTGCATAGAATCCCGGACCAACACGGGGGTTATGCTAAAAAAGTCAAAATCAGACTTCGAATAATTTATTACATTACTAGTACTTTCTGTTTGCCGCCTGAGGCAGTTGACTCTCGCACGTAAAACTGAAACAATGGTTAAGTACAAAGTTTCTCTGAAAGTTCGACATTACTTAAACATATGTGCCTTCATTGACAATGTCTAAATAGGATAACACAGCAAGGGAGTTGCAATTAAATATCTTTTAAGGATAACATATTGTTATTTCTAATAAACATATCTGATCTTAGTAATCCAGCGGAAACAAAAAACGAAAGAGAGCAAAACAGTTGGGGTTAAAATTTTAGAAGCATGCATTAGTTTAAAAGTCTAATAGTTATAAGATTCACAGTATATAATGATACTAGCTGCCCGTTCCGGCTTCGCTCGGATGGTATTTTTTTACCATAAATTGAGATATAAGCTGTCCTATCTCTCAAGTTGGATCGAACTGCACATGGTGTGCGAATTTTATTATAATCGGTTAAGTGGTTTAGGGGTCCATTGAGGACAAACATTGTGACACGATATTTATATATATTAAGATGTGAAAAATAATCGTTCGCGTTCCTATGTATTATTTTCAAAGGAAAAAACGGTCTTTTGTACTTTACGAATAGAAGTCGCTAGGTAGAGTACCCCAAATTCGATGATATTTGAATTTAGAATAACTTTCAAGCATTAATTATCATAACGCCCAGAAATCATAATTACTATTAATAGATAAAAATCTAGTCACCTCTGTTGTCTAGCGGTCTGGTGTCGAACTTGACTTCTTGAGGTCCGGGTACATTCCCCGGGTCAGGCAACAAAAAAATTACATATTCAATTTTCTAATAACAATAACGTTGACTGGGTTCGAATATGTGCCCGGTTGGCGATAGACTTGTCACCTATCACATCGAGAAACTTAGCATCTTCGGCTATTCGTAGGTCCCTGCTTGTGCCTCTGCTTACCCCTTATACTTTACTTTTAATTTTAGATACGAGTACAATACAATTACTAATTGAATCACTTAGAATGTTTTTTTTTAATTAAGAATAAGTAAGCAATAAATGCTCAAACACGTGCTATACTATCCCTTACAAATACTGTCTCGACGCAGATCACAAATTAGTTTCGCAAGGTCCCGTGTCAATAATATATGTCAATACGAACCAGCCATTATTATTGATGAGCACAGCTCCGTGGAAATAGCAAATTGATTCTGTGTATATCCCTCCATCTTGTTTGATCATGTCATAGAATAAATCGTAACAGAATTGATACATATCAAAGAAACCAGTTCCGAGGAACATTGTATGAAGTCATGAGGTTTATTTCCAGATCGCCATAAAAATATAACGTCAGGGCTTGCACTATAACCACTTTCAAAAACAATTATTCAATCCAAATTAATATTATAAATAGGCCGTAGTCTACTGGTCCGGTGTTGGACTTGACAATAAGTTCTCGGGTTTACATCCCTTAGCCCGGGATAAGATAAGAACCCGTTTAGCTTAGTGTTGCCGTCTATCACATTATAGGACTTAGTATCTTCGACTAGTCGCAGATGCCACGGTTGTACCTCTACCTACAGCTTTAGGATACAGGTGTGAAAATATTTAATACTAGGTGTTACTCGCGCGCGGCAACGTGGTCCCACAGGAACTTTGTTTTGGGATAAAAACTATCCTATGTATTAATCCAGGTTACCCTCTATGTGTGTACCAAAGGTTCAGCAGCTTTTACGTGAAGGATTAAAAAACAAATAAACATACAAACATTCGCATTTCTAATATGAATAATAGGATAGGATTGTAAATGCGCGGTAGGCACAGACCATCGTGTGCCAAATATCACGCTTCGCACACTTTTCATACAAACAAGGTAGTTTCGGAAATTCTGGGAACCACGCTCAGATAATACCCGATCAATTCCATCATAGGATGTCAACTTTAATTTCCAAGTTCCAGGATACACCCATTAACACACGCGCCCACAAAAGCAGTATCTTTGCATGTTGTCGTTTTCACCATCTGTTATTATACCTACATAAAAATAAATCCCCATTTCGCGTGGTCCCTGAACGGATGTACCAATTTTGCAAAATCTTGATTTGTTGTGTTGTGTCATTGTCAGCAGAAGTTTCTTAAGAAAAAAGCTCAGTAAAATTGCAGGGAAAAGGGGAAAACAAAGTTTTTATCCATACAGAATTTTGGTAGATATTAATGTTTGCCGGGTCAGCTAGTTACGTATATTATTAAAACAATGAATCGAAAATTTTCAATCTTTTTTTACTATTACAGAGAGTAATTTAGAAAGACTTTCCACAGAACATAAATACTAAGTAAACAGCAAATTATCGGGATTGGTTATCTTACTGTCATATCTTTAGTGTTCGCCATTGTAGTATTCCAGTTTTAAGGGTTAAATTACCAGTCAAACTTACGCAAGGGTATTAACGTCAATAACGCCTTAAGTATCTAAAGGAAACATCTATTTTTGGCTATACGTTTTTTCTAGACATTTGCCTGCTTGTATGTCTTTTAACATCTAATAAAAGTTGCACTAAAGAAAAGTTAAGCTTGAATTAATTTAATGTCACGTAACATGTACTATGTATTGTAAATAGGTCTCATAAAATAAACATATACATATACGTCCATATAGACGATTAGTTACAAGTGTTACTAAATATATCATCCATTTCAATATAACATACATTATGTGACTCAAATCTCAATAGATATACAAATAACGTTCGCCAAATGTTGTATTAATATTGGCAACCAGAATATCTAATTGATATTGATTTGGCCTCTTACAGCAATGAATTAATTGATGTATTCATATTATCTGGCTAGGAATATATCACTTGGCTCAGTTACATATTGGCACACAATCTTACATTTCTGTTTGACATATAATATGTTGATTGAATTTTCATATCATAATTTTAATGCAATAAAACTGCAAAAAAAACCGACTTCAATTATTTCACAACCACATAACGACTCGTTTTTTTTCGAAAGATAGTTATGATTCCGAGATGGTACCACAAATTTTATGAAAAATTAAAAGACAATTAAAATAAATAATTATATTGGGTATTTAGAAGGTTTTAAAAATAATTACAACATGATAGGAGGTAATAGTAGTAGTTCTAATGAGCGCAAACTAAACTTATTTTAGATGTATGTTTTCTTTTTCCAATGGAACAAAAATAAAAGAGATGGAACATTTTAGACATGTCAGATTAGTCCGGACATGTCAACTCGAGAAGTTTCTAATCTACGTTTTCCGAAGAACAGATTAAACATCTATGAAAACATCGTGTACAATCTAAACTGACAGCACTAAACATGTTTTGACGTTTTCTTTAACTTACGTTAAAAGAAGGTAGTGATAACTTAAAATTAGTTAATTTTTGTTCAGTGGATTAGCGGACCGGCCTTGAACTAGACTCCACGAGGTCCCGGGACGCCTAGTGCCCAGTTGGCGATAGACTAGCCAACTTTCACATTGTAAGACTTCGAATCTTTGACTAGTCTTGGGTGTGCCACTGCCTAGTTCTTCGGGGACATGGGCGTGGAGATATTTTTTTTTTACCAATTAAAAATACTCACAATATGATTTCCATGCCTTAATTATTCAAAAGACAAGTTCCAAAAAGGTGACAAATCTTCAGGACAAAGACATCATAAACTAGCTATATTTAATAATAGCAATTGATGTAACAGCCATATTAAATGCAACGCAAACAATACAACGCTATCAAAAGACATAAGTCATTTTTATTTCCTGCTCTATAGTGTTGTGTTCTTCATAAATCGTGAACGTTAAACCAGAATAGCGCACAGTGCCAATTGCAATCGACAATTTATGGGTTTGGTGACGTAGGGGAGAATTGACTTAAAAGACAGCAGAAATATTATATTTAGATCGACAACTCTAAGGGAATAACAATAAACATCTTACTCAAAAAAGCTTTACAATGTCAATAGTTAACTACTTTCAAATCAAAAGAAAAGAAATCTAGTTGCAAACAAAAAATTTGGACCATCCGTTCAATATTTAATTATATGATACCACAGACAGAGACATACGTACAGGCATGTCAAACTTATAATAGAAAGACAGAGACACAACCAACGCACCCACGACTAGCCGAAAACATTAAGTCTCACAATGTGATAGGTAGCAAGCCTATCGCCAACCGCAATCCCAGGCAACGTTATTTTTATTAGAAAACGAAAAATACACATTTTTTGGTGCCAGACCCGGGAATCGAAACCGGGACCTCAAGATGTCAAGTCTGACACTGGACCGCTAGACCACAGTGGCGATTTATGTACAGAAATATTACTTAATCACAATCCCACAAAACTACATCTAGGTTTAAGCAAGTTAATAATTATTACGTAACAACATTAATGTTTACAACACACGACTTAATTAAACCTAAAATATTTATACCATACGGCAATATAATTTCCCAATAACCATGAAGCTTCATAAAAGCCGGTTTAATAAATCACGCGAACGTTCTGCAGATGTAAATAAGTACATCCAGTTACGCCAGTACAGTAGGTAATTACTAAAGCGCAAACAGGGCTAAAGGTGAATTGCAAATCTTGACGTATAATAAAGGAAATACTAATTTCATTTGCCACATGCCAGCAGTCAACAGCTTTCGAAGGATATTTATGATATACCTCCTGAAGTGCAAAGATTAAAGGAAATATACCATCAAGTGTAATATTGGCACAAGTAATTATGGTGCTTTTATAAGAACTCGTGGTCGCCCATTGGTCGAAATTCGACCAAAATAGAATCTATACTTGCTATCGTCGGCACTTGGTGGAATTCCATTGTATATACACGTATGTATATAAGTGTTAAATAAAGTATACAGTGGATAAGTACAAGTGTTAACTCCAAACAACGTGTATGTCGACCAAAATAAATTTTAATTTCTTATTGCTAAGAACGCCATCTTCATTTCTTAAGACCTACTGCTTTGTTTCCTGAATAGTTAGTGCGCCATCTGTGATCGTTATCATCAAAATATTTGTTTGTGTATGTCAAATGCATGGTAGTGTGGGTAATGTTTTACATATTGATTTAATGTACTTTATACGCATTATTATTGAAAAAGTGTGCCAAATTTTATGCTCCTGCATCCGCGCAATTTTCGTAAAAAGGGGTCCAAAGTTTTGGCATCACTTATTAATATTTAGATTTTGAAATCCCCGCCATTTTGTAAATATTGTATTCTTGACTAACACGAGTAAAATAAGCTAAGGCTTACTTTGGACACGTGAGTAAATAAATGGACTTAAGTATTTACTTATGTGCTTTTGGGTTTAGATCAAAACAAGGATTGGATAAAGACATGTTTTCATTTTATAACATAAGATCACGTTTCTTTTATATCACGTGCTGGACAATGAAACCTCTCCCAAAAATAAAACATACTAAATGGTGTCATAGACAATACAACACGGAGACACAATAAGGCATAAACCATATTTGTGTCTGATGTTAAAAAAAGTTTGAAAGCTATAGCCAACCTAAAAAAATACGAAGGATCACATAATAAAAGAAAAGAATTAGGCGTGTTAAAAAGCACTCTGTTATTTCTGTTACAATATTGTAATCTGTCTGCTTGATTAGCAGACAGATTTCCTGATGGTTAGAAATTCACTTAGACACTTAGAAACACCAAAGGTGGTGATGGTGCGTTGCCAACCTGAGCCCGGGATGTTAGGCCTTGAGCAAAAGTGAATTTATCCTCCGAACCGGAACACGTTGACGGCAAGCAACGACAATGATGGCAAGAATAGGTATTAGGTGGTAGTAAAAACAAGTCGTTGAGCTAGTCAGATGTCACGGTGTTAGTCAAAGTAAGTCTATGCTTCTCTTTTACGAGCTGCCTGACAGGAAGGCAGAAGGTCTATTCTGCATAGGATCCCGGACCTACACGGGTCATATGGGTATTCCACATTTATAAAAGTTAATCATTTAAGGTTAGGTAATTTGCAGCAGTTATAAAATCATAATGATTAATATATATTTATAAGTAATTCAATGCCACCATTGTTCGAATAAGCAAAAATTCACACAACAACTACAAAATAATTGCAAATTTTAACTAATGTTAATTTGAGTTCATACAATTCAAATTTAACTTCAAAAAGGGATTTTCTTGAATCGACTGCAATTAACGACATCTTGATTGCTAGCAAAAACAAAACGTGTTTCTGAACATAAACACATTTTTTTTTATGATAATGGAAGGCAAGCAAGCAGACGGATTTCACGGACACCAAAGGTGGTAATGGTGCATTGCCAACCTAAGTCCGGGATGTTAGGACTCGAGCAAAAGTCAGCTCACCGGCTACCTTACCCTCCGAACCGGAACACGTCATGACGTTATGGCTGCAGGAATAGGTAAGGAGGTGGTACCAATCCGGGCGAGTCGCTGCTAAACTCTACCACCTAGTCAGATGTCACGGTGTTAGTGACGGTGAGCCTATGCTCGCCTTTTACGAGCTGCCTAGCAGGAAGGCAGATGTCTATTCTACAAAGGAGCCCGGACCAACACGGGGAGAACAAGTATAAACAAGTTTGCGGATTACAAGTCGCTTTTGTTGCGTCAACATTCATTGTCAATGTTAAAAGCGAAATATTCGTAATTACCACATCTTTTCCATTGCAGAATCTCACTGCGACTGTTTTTTTTAAATAATTTTAAGAAAAAAAATTTTAAAAATGGTTTATGTGTATTTTTTACTACGTGTAAAAACCTCATCATTAAATAGAGGAAAATATCAATGATAAAACAAAAAATGGATAACATTGTTAAACTTGACGTAAAGGGTATTAAGAGTGATCTCAATTCTCGTATTAACAAAGATACATACATATCTTCACGCCAATTCCCGTATGGCGTAGGCAGAGAATATCGATTGCCAGACCTTGCGATCCTGACAAACCTGTCTAGCTTCCTTCACATTAATTACCCTTTTCATACAAACAAATTTCGGAGACTCTTGACACCACCCTCGGATAATATCTGATAATATTAACAACGATCCCTGCATTAAGCTAAATTACAACCGCTTTTTAAATGCGTTTAAATTATCATTGTCACGAGGCATAAAATTACTGATAATCTTAACCAAACCGAAAACTAATGTAAAACCTGTTTTAATAGATTCTGTAGTAAAATTAAAATACATTTCCCCGTGTTGGTCCGGGCTCCTTTGTAGAATAGACCATCTGCCTTCCTGTGCCAAGCAGCTCGTAAAAGGCGAGCATAGGCTCACCGTCACTAACACCGTGACATCCGACTAGGTGGTAGAGTTTGGCAGCGACTCGCCCGGATTGGTACCACCGCCTTACCTATTCCTGCCGCCATAACGTCATGACGTGTTCCGGTTCGGTAAAAAAACTTACTGTAGCCGGTAAACTTACTTTTGCTCGAGGTCTAACATCCCGACCTCTGGTTGGCAGCGCACCATTACCACCTTTGGTGTCTCTAGGCGGCGTGAATTTCTTACCATCAGGAAATCTGTCTGCTTGTTTGTCTTCCTATAACATAAAAAAAAAAACATTTTGCGTACAATCTTGTTCCCAAGGTTCAAAACTTTTTATCTTTCTCAAACAGCATTCATATATCGTATATGGGAAACCCGTTTCGTCTTAATTAAACTTATAGTTTTTTGATAATGCCGAGTGCATTTTTCTGCTCCAAATTGGTTCAGCAACGTTTCGAGTAGCAATTATATTAACGCTCGTTTATTTTTGGTATGCAAGTCATAATTTGTACTTTTTATTCGAGTATTTTGGTATTTTTCAACGAGCAGTTGCTTAACAATTAAGTAACTTTAATTTACCAGACCATAAAACTCATTCAAAATAACTTAGAAATTTCTTCTCTTATAAATATGGCTTTCAAACGTTTTTCACGTACTTTGCCAATGTCAAGTTAGTTAATTCTTATACAGTCATTAGTCACTATGTACAAAGTCATGTCAGGTTAGGGTCTTGAGTAAAGCGGTGACTTCGTCACTCAAGCTCATGTAGTGAGATTTGACGGCAGCGAGGAAATAGACGGTACACTTCATCTTCACGATTATTTCATTTGTGCACTTTCACTGAACAAAATTGATCTAATTCCCACCTAAATTAACTAATTTTACTCAATGACATACATACATACATATCTTCACGCCAAGTCCCTTACGAGGTAGGCAGAGAGTATCGAGTGCCAGACCTCACGATCCTGACAAACCTGTCTTGCTTCCTTCACATTCATTACCCTTTTCATACAAACACGCCGGTTTCGGAGACTCTTGACACCACCCTCGGATAATATTCGATTGATCTGATCGTGAAATGTCAGCCTTGGTCTCCCCGGGTACCTACATCCATCCACATTCGCATTGTATATCTGCTTTGTCAATCTTTAATCCTAAAGTTATCTCTAATCCTAATCTTTAAACCTAAATTAACTAATTTTACTCAATATAAACACGAAATTCAATAGTTTTGAAAAAAATACTACCATCTTCATTCACGATGGCGCAAAAACTCAACTAATAAATTTGAGTTTCTAAAACAGTTAATATGATAGAAATACAATGATCAAATTAATCATTAATTATTGTACTATGTAATATGCTGATCGACTCGCCCGGATTAATACCAACGCTGTAGCTATTCCTGCCGCCACAACGTCATTGCTTGCCGTTAACGTGTTCCGGTTCCAAGGATAAGGCAGCCGGTAAACTTACTTTTACTCGAGGCCTATCCTGGCCTCAGGTTGGCAACGCATTATTACCACCTTTGGTGTCTCTAAGCGGCATGAATTTCTTACCATCGGGAAATTCGTCTGCTTGTTTGCCTTCCAATATCATAAAAAAAAAAACACAGATCTGTTAATATTATCATCAGGAAATACAGGACGCTTATAAATACCAAACATTAAATAAATATGCACTTTTAAGTATATTTTACCTCTACTCATCAAAACAAAATATGACTATTGCCCGGTTCCCATAATCAACGAACCATTATAGTATAAGCATTGGTAGTTTATCTGAAAGTAACGAAGCGTTAGTCATTGCTACATAAAATGTTTGAACTTCACTATTGGTAACGAGCGACCATAGTTAGATATCTTATGCTGCAGTTTTCAATACATTTATGAGAATTTAATGTATGTCAAAAAAAATCTATGTATGTTTACAAAAAAATGTGATGTTTACAATGTAAATACGAGGTACAGAAATAATCTAGCCGTGTACAAAACTCGTCTTCATAAAATTAGTAAATCCTTTTTCGGTCAATGTATACGTTTTTACAATACCTAAGCTGCCCATTGATATTAGAGATCTACCTATAGATAAGTTTAAAAATGTATCAAAGCTAAATTATGTCAAAAAGGCTATTATACGGTCTCAGAGTATTTGGAAGATGAACATGCTTGGTGATAGAGATTTCAATCTGTCACTGCAATTTGTAATGTAATTTGTTGTACCTTTGATTTAAGTTAAAATCAGATTGTAGTTTGTATTTTTAAGCTAGATTATATTGTAAATATTATTATTGAAAAAAGACAAGCCCGCTGAGTTTCTTTCGCCGGATCTCCTCAGTGTGTGGCCGCGATTCCGATCCGGTGGTAGTTTAAAAAAATGTCAACGCGCACAAATACCACTTGTATGGTTCATGTGAATAAAAATTATTTTGATTCTGATTCTTACTATTAGTACAAAAATCTACCGCTCATTCGCAAAACGACTAGTTTCTTAAATATAGGAACCGGGCGTATGACGAACATTGTTCTCATGCTGCAGGTAATGCAGTTGCACGGATTTCGGAGATTTGTTGCAGCAACTGCATTTGCAAACTGATCCATCAATCTTTCTTACCATATTTTTCTACTGTACCAGTAATACCATTACCAAATACGGTATTTGAATTATGATTATTAAATACCACTTTTACACTTTCACTTTTACTTACGCTGTATTAATTATTTCAGTCTGGTTCGTTAATTATAGCATCTTCGGAGCCATAATTTAATTAAAAAATAACAGTTAGATAGTCCAAGCACGCATAAATAACATGATTATGGTAGTTTGTTTACGATACTCAAATTTTAAAGTGTAAGTAAATTTCAATTATTTTAATTACGGAAATACACTTGGTGCCGACCTTTGAAACTATTGAATGTGAATTAAGTTTTTTTTATGATATTGGAATGCAAACAAGCAGACGGATTTCCTAATGGTAAGAAATTCACTCCGCCTAGAGACACCAAAGGTGGTAATGTCTGATGCGTTGCCATGTTGCATGGATGTTAGGCCTCGAGCAAAAGTAAGTTTACCGTCTAACTTACCCTCCAAACTGGAACACGTCATGACGTTATGGTGGCAGGAATAGGTAAGGCGGTGGTACCAGTCCGGGAGAGTCGCTGCGAAACTCTACCACCTAGTCAGATGTCAGGGTATTAGTGTCGGTAAGCCTATGCTCGCCTTTTGCGAGCTGCCCGGCAGGAAGGCAGCTGGTTTATTCTGCAAAGGAGCCCGGTCCAATGTCAAACCATGTGGCTGTAACAATATTCATGATTCTCTTTGCAGTTGAAGCGATTGATCGAGATAATGAATAAACGAGGGAAAATAAACACGTTTGAGCACAACACTGAGTATTTAAGCCCTGAAAACACTAATCCGAGATTGGGAACTGATTAGAGCTAGTAAACAAATCTCCGGACTAGCGTTAATAGTATTCAAACAACACAACACGAATAGGGATGGGCATGTTAAATCGGTATTTAGATTATTCGAGACAATTAGAAATTGAGGTAAAACAGAATTGATGCAAAGTGGATGTTGGACTAAAGCTTAAGTTTTGGCGCCATCGAGAGAAAAGATGGTCGAAGTTTTTTCATAATTATAGAATTTCGTGATTTTATTGAGTGAAATTATACAATTTTGGGAGCAATTCGTACAATTTTGTTTAGTGAAAGTGCACAAATGAAATAATCATGAAGAAATTAGCGTATCGTGTATTTCCTTGTTGCCGCCAAATCTCAATACATGAGCTTGAGTAATAAGGCCACCGCAGTACCCAAGAACTTGACATGACTTATTGATGACTTATGACTTATGACTCATTATAAATGAATCCCGATTTTGCTGAAATTAATGCAAATTTCTACTTGACTAATGGCAAAATACTTACTAACGTGAATGCCAAAACCTAAAGAAAAAAGTTGACGAATGCACAGTTTACTTGTGGAGTTATACTTTATTAGGTACAAGCTTCATTTCAGTATGTTTCTTCTGTTTCTTTTTTAACAAATATAAATAGATTAGTAAGCTTTTACGCCGTGAGATGTAGTTGATAAGTGAGTATAATAGATAGAATATATAGTTTTTATGAATGTGTAGTGCATTACATTTGTATGGCATTGATTAAAAAATATGAACGTAATTTTATTAAAACAGATGGAAAAT
>NJDD01003468.1:135837-148290 GCA_002245505.1 Calephelis nemesis
GGTGATAATGATTACGTCTTTTATTTGATCGCTTCTGTCTTTTAAAAATATAAATATGACACATTTTTATCGAATGTTTTCTCTTTATGTGGTTGAAGTTCTTTTTATTTGTTGGTTTAAATATTAAAAACATTTGCACCCAATGTGGTAGAATATGTGATTATGATAAAATATTTTAGTAACTACTTTTTAAAGCTAAGCCTTCGGTAATACACTTTATCGAAGTGAAAACTTCTTTAGCGGCATTGCGCATTTTTTTGGAATGGGTAAAAACTTCTAAACTCGCGTCAGGACACGTGACCTGATCATAAATTCGTAAGACGGCGCAGGGTGCTTGCGCGAATGTTCGTGTTATCATGTTTGTGTACTATAGCGCAATAAATGAATATTTTATTTTACCACATAAATTATAGTACTTTCATACTGATAATTAAAGCAACTCGTGCAAAATTATTCCCTTACCATCCAAAAATATCAAAAACGCACAAGGTTAATATTCAAGTTTTCACTTCTTCCGGCACTCCCGGAGTGCAACCCGTCGTTTTTTTGCTCATCCCATCATACACATTAAATTACATTTACAGTTTTTAAACAGATGTAGGGCAACAATAATATACTAATGCTTAAAATACATTTAGTATACAAGGTGGTTATATAGCTTGTTCTTTAATGGGTATAAGTTATTGCCGTTAAATCTCTTTTGATATTAATACATATTATAAAACAAAGTTCCCCGCCGCGTCTGTCTGTCTGTTCGCGATTTACTCGA
Organism: Calephelis nemesis; assembly: GCA_002245505.1. Classification (NCBI taxonomy): domain Eukaryota; kingdom Metazoa; phylum Arthropoda; class Insecta; order Lepidoptera; family Riodinidae; genus Calephelis; species Calephelis nemesis. The sequence continues at coordinate 136,607 of NJDD01003468.1, forward strand.
AAAGTACTGAATGGATTTTCATTCGGTTTTCAACAACAGATAGAACAATTCTTGAGGAAGGTTTTAGTGTTATGGTAAGTTTATGTTCTCGTATTAGTAGGATTTTTATTCTTGAAAAACCGAAGCGAAGCGAGGGCGGGCAGCTAGTCTATTTATAAATATAACCACGGATATATAAAGGTAGTAACAGAAACATTTGAAATAATTCATGCCACATTCATAATGAAACAAATAAAACAATATGTAATCTACAACACGAAGCAACATTGAGAGCGACGTAAAAAACCTTCATTAACATTGCGTTGTGTCATTCCTATTATGTGTGTTTTGTGAAAAAAAGTGTCATTTGTAAGTCACAAAACATTCCGCAGTGGAATGAACAAATTCTGATGAATCCACAATGAATTCAAAGAGGAGCGCAAATTCAAACGAGAATGGCGCTGAAATCAAACATCTCTTGGCTGAGTCATTAGAGCTTTGTCAAATTCTATGAAAATTTCTGCGGGCACAAACAGACGCTTTAGATTTTGCTTTTACGTTTATAATTGTCTAGACCAGGGGTGGGCAAATTACTGCCAGATGCGGCCCGCGGGCAGTAATTTATCGGGCCCGAGGGATTTTTTTTAGAAAAAATATGAACCTCCTTAAAAAAATTAATGGTCGAAATGTTAAAAGACTATTGAAATTTGAACAATTATGATACTGAATCGATACTTCAAACATAATATATATTGCGTATTTCATATATAAAGGCTTCATAAATAGGTTTTATTTAATAAAGGATTGTAAAATAAAAAAATGCCTTATGTTATCTTTATACAACGTTTTGTAATCGTAATATTTACTGCTGTTTTCAGGTGTTTTAATAAACCGGCCTGCCTCAAGATTAATTATAATTTACTGGCCCGCCACTAGATTTTTGAAGTGAAAACTTCTTTAGGCGCGTTGAGCGTTTTGGTAGAGGGTAAAACCCTCGGTTCGCGTCACCGACATGCTAATGATAATAGTATATCTATAGCTATGGAGAGCCAGACTAGCGCACGCACAGTAGCCTGTGTACACGTTTACACTAATACATCGACTATTTCTGACTGACAAGATAATTGTATATTAATTATTTTTTCAACCACTTTGTATTTATATTTTGTTCATGATTTGTTTAACCCATCATCTGTAACTAATAAATAAAACATTTCATATAATTTTTGCATATAATTTTAATTACTCTCAACTTAATAGTTCCGTTTTCACTTCTATCGGCAGTCCCACGACTGCTAGTGTTTTTTTTTAATTTACCGGCCCGCGGTCGAAAGAATTTGCCAGCCCTGGTCTAGACACAGCGTATGGATCACGATAACGCCCCTGTACTACGCGTTAATTATACACAATAGAAATACAACAATGCAGATTTTATCTGCAACACTTAGCTAAATTAAAATCATTACAGTGTCGTCTTAAGCGTTTTCGCTGAATTAAGTATCGCTGTGGATGATTTAAGAGCATTTACTTATGCTTTTAATGGAAGCAATTTCCTTAATACATTTATCAACAAATTACTTAAGTATCTTAGCATGAGGGCCATATTCTAATGAAAGAACATTTCTAGCAACTTTATTTTAAAAAATCTTATTTCATTGAAAGAAGAACTAGGTTACTTTAGTTTGCTAATATATATCTAGGAACAACTATTCTTTACAAGATAGACTCGCTTTGCATAATTCTGTGCTTATCCCGATGTAATTATATGGAAGCGAGAGTTGTGTATGTCAGAAAATGCATGAAAGTAGGATAAAAGCGGTCGTAATGAGAGCGCTACAAAAAATCTGTGGCGTAACGCTTGCTGACCGCAATCGTAACAGTGAGATCCGAGAAAGAGTGGGATTTAAAGAAAATGTTGGTGTTAAAATGCGAAAGGGCATGCTCCGCTGGTTCGGTCATGTGGAAAGTGGAAAATGACAGATGAAAGATGGATGTGGATGGATGTAGGCACCTGGGGAGACCAAGGTTGAAATTCAGCAATCCACGATCAGATCACTCCGATAATATTCGAGGGATGTGTCAAGAGTCTCCGAAACCGGCGTGTTTGTACGTAAAGGGTAATGAATGTGAAGGAAGCCAGACAATTTTTGTCAGGATCGTGAGGTCTGGCACTCGATACTCTCTGCCTACGCCGTAAGGAACTTGGCGTGAACATATGTGTGTACTATTCTTTATAGTAATGCGGTACTAGTCTTTCTGTATGGTAAATGTGTTAAATGATAAATCACAATTGGTGTTACATTTCAAACTATCTGCTAACACGCAACTTTGTCATCGCAAAATATTTACTCAGATAACAGTTTTGGTTCACTTCAATACGATTTTCATACAAACTTCCATTTTCCATTAGAGCCCTTATTATAGCCATTTTTGGGTAGATTTTTGTAAAAATTGCTTTTCCTGGCTTTCATTATTAGTTTTTTAGTATGATATTGGAAGGCAAACAAGCAGACGGAAGAAATTCACGCCGCCTAGAGACACCAAAGGTGGTAATAGTGCGTTGCCAACCTGGGGCCGAGATGTTAGGCCTCGAGCAAAAGTAAGTTTACCGGCTACCTTACCTCCGAACCGGAACACGTCATGACGTTATGGCGGCAGGAACAGGTAAGGCGGTGGTACCAATCCGGGCGAGTCGCTGCTAAACTCTACCACCTAGTCAGAATTCACGGTATTAGTGACGGTGAGCCTATGCTCGCCTTTTACGAGCTGCCTGGCAAGGAAGGCAGATTCCATCGAAATCGGTTCAGTGGTTTAGCCGTGAAAGCGTAAAAGACAGACTTTCGATTTTTTCATATAAGTTTGAATTAAACAGTATGATGCAGCTATCAAAATTCCATGTATTTATTATTGTGTAAAATTTGCAAACAAATTTTCTTGTCGTGTATCAATAAATGACATAGAGTACTACAATTTAAATTATGCGCATCGGCTTTACACTTTTTACTCTTTTTACAATTTATGCTTTATTTTTTAATTGGCTGACCTAATCTAAATTTAAGCGAAATGATTAATTATGTGTAATAACAACTCTATATAGATATCTTTAAAACACATTCGGATTTCCGAAGATTGACGAATATATCCGAAGCGCATAATTTAAATACTACTGTACATAATGTATCAGTATGGTTTTTAGAAAAAAACATCACTATCAAAATAGTAATTTCTGTATTTGATTCATTTTCGTTTAAATACTAGCTGTTCCCGCGAATTTCGTTCCGCCCTTTCAGTTTTAATGGGAAAAATTAAAATGTTGTTTTTCCCAGTTTCCTCACAATTGAACAGGATAAAAAATATCCTATGTCCTTCTCCCGGTTTTAAGTTACCTCCATACCAATTTTCAGCCTAATCGGTGTAGCCGTTCTTGAGTTATAAATAATGTAACTAACGCCACTTTCTTTTATATTATATAGATGTATTATTATTGAATTCAATGTTAGAATAATTTCTTCAAGGTTTGTTTACATTTAGTTTAAGTAGCTCGCGTGTGCCTACGGTTGTTAAACTTACAAGACACCAATTAAAATAATGACGAATGAGGTTTTTAAGCGTCTCATAAATATAAGAATGTCTGAGGATGTCTGTCTCCTATTAAAATTATTTACCGTAATGTAAGAAACATCATTGTGAAAGATGAAATTTATTAGGTGTTTCATAAATCTAGTACATCAATTAAGAAATAGTTTATTACTTTAGTTACAATTGTTTAACTTATCCCAGGTTAAAAATTTAAATGATGTTGAAAAATCTAACCAGATTATATAGTTTGAAAATAATGTCGAAAAGGCTAGAAGTAATTAATACGTTTATACTTTTTGTTGCAATAGCAAATGTGTATTAATACAGTTTGTACTGTACTAAGTTCACCATGATTTCTGATAACAATTCGACAGATATTAATTTGACATAGAAATACGCAAAAAACACAAAAGTTTGTTAATATCCACACACTAAGAAACTAATAGCAGATAGCAAACCAGCAGAACATGCTAAACAATTAGCTGAGATTTCGCGTTTCTTTTATCATATCGGAATGGGTACAAACTGACAGATTTCCAAAGGTATGTTGCCAACCAGCGGTCGAGATTTTATGCATGGAGCAAAAGTAAGTGTACCGGCTACCTTATCCTCCGAAATACGCCAACGGCAAGTGCTGGCGTTTTGGCGGCACATGAAATAAGGTGTCACCGACCAATTCGGGCGTAGTCATATGTCACGGTGTCAGTGACGTTAAGCCTATGCTCTCCTTTTGCAAGCTGCCTGGCAGGAAGGCCAAAAGGTTCTGGTCTATTCTGCAAATAAACTAGAACCAACAGGGTGAAAAATATTGGATCATGAATTATTTTGCGTGACTTGATGTTGTTAAAATACAAAGAACCTGCACATTTTTGTAATTAAAAATGGATAAAACAATTTTGATCCTATTCACTTGATGGAAAATAAAGAATCGCCAATGAATGAACAGGAGAAGCACTTTTTAAGAAGTCACTTAAATAAATCGTGTACATATCAATAGCATTTTTATAATCAATAGTCTCAAGCTATAACAAAGTTATTAATTTAAATTTTAACAATTACTTAAAGGCATAATAACTTAATCTAAGAAGCACAATCAAAACCGTCAATCAAAATTTAAAACTTGAGCAGTTATATTACTCTTCATTTTTGTTTTACAGAATTGTCAAACTTGGTTCGAACTTGCCCCACTGTAGTATAAATTTATGAATAATATAATAAGATTTTATGTAAATTAATAACAATGTCCGAAAAGTTTCATCTCAGAATTGTTAAAAATGAAAAAGTTTGCGATTTTATTAAATGCATGTCTGTTTGTTAAGTTTCTTTAAAATCAATATGACAAAAGATAAGCGGGTGTATATGACGTAGAAAAGGAGACAGAATCTGATTCAATTAAATAAAATAAACCGAAATAAGTATCTTCGGCTAGTCGTGGGTGCCCTGGTTGTGCCTCTGCCTACCTCTTCGGGGATATGGGCGTGAAGATACTTTAAATAAACAAAATGAAAACATGAGTAACTTACTTTTACTGATTGATTGTCTCTCAGCAGAAAATTTAAAATTGAGCGGATTTCACTAAAACTGGACAACAAGACAGAGATATTCTGGACAAGAACAGATAGAAGATTTAAATTTGGATGAAAATTCTTCATTTCGAAAATCTGAAAGTTTTTGTGTTGACATAAGATTGCAAATGGCGATATAACTGAACTTGAAGCGAACGAAGTTACCAGTAAAATTAGCTAAGATAAAACTTGAGTAAAAGAGCAATTAAAAATCGTATGTAGCAAAAGTAGCAAAGATGTAGCGAATACACAATTAATCAATACGAATGACAGGAGATATGTGATAAGGGTATTAGAACACAAAATCGAACCATGCTTTTTCTTGCTCCTATAAAACCTGAGTAATTATCCGTTCTGTTGACCGTGACCATATTTTCTAGATAATAAAGTACACGCGATATTAATTAAAGGGTACACGGAGGTAGGTTAAAGTACTTAGATTTATTGCAAGCATCGAGATCTACAAAGTTCATGAACAAAGATTTTTATTTGAAGAAAAATATTTTGAATGACAGAAACAGAAATCGTTTACTTTAAAATGTTTATTTAACAGATTGTGATATATTAGTAACAAGTTTTGAGTTGATTAAAATAAAGTGGTAAATCGGTTTTGGAGTTAAAAAAATGATAATTTATATTACGAATGTTCCGACGAAATTGTTCCACCCGTTCAGTTGTGTATGGGAAAAATTTAATTTGGATGCCCTGGTTGGGCCTCTGCCTACCTCTTCGGGGATATGGGCGTGAAGATACTTTTTTTTTACTTTTTTAATTTTTTTAGTTTCCTCGCAATCTAACGGGTTAAAATCCTATGTCTGTCTCCTGGTTCTAAGCTACCTACCCGTCAATTTTCAGCGAAACCTCTTAAGCCGTTCTTTATTTATAAATAGTGTAACTAGCACGATTTTCTTTAAAACATATACTAGCTGACCCGGCTGATGTTGTTTTGCTATACAAAAATTGGGTTGTCACCCTTAACACTTAGGGGTATAAAAAATGGATGTTGGCCGATTCTCAGACCTACTCAATATGCTCCCAAAATTTCATAAGAATCGGTCAAGCCGTGATGGAGGAGTACGCTAACTAACATTGTGACACGGAAATTTTATTTATAAGATAGATTTAAAATAACATTTCAACTGTTAAAGAAATGTATCTGTGATGTAATTTATTTAAAAACACTTGTACTTTCCACAATATATTTTATTATTTTTTATTTTTATAATTTAGCCAACCGGTTTCGCTATACAAGCATCATCAGGGCTATAAACTGAAGTTTTGTTGAAAATAATACCGTCTAATTGTCACCTTCAAAACTGAAGGTATTTAAATAAAAACATACTGAGCGATGACATTAGTAAACAAATTTGAATTAACTGGGTTGACACGTTAGATTTTTACCCCAATAATGGGGAAATTTTCCCTTAACTAAGTACTAATAATGATATTTATTAAACTAATTTCTACTATTAATAAATGTTTCAAAAATGTAAATCAAATTAAAAATTAATTATTCTAATAATGGTAAAATAAAATAAATAAATCAAACTACTTTGGTAAAAACCACATTGTACAACAAAAAACATCTCGAAATACCGAAAATTACAAATGATGTCAAAAAAAAATATAATAATAATAAATGTCAAATTAAAACGTTATACATTACAAAATTCAATAGAAATATAAAATAATTATAATAAAATAAAAGGAAATGTCAAATGATTACGCTAAATAAAACTATGTAAAAAAAATGACTGTCAGAATTAATTATTTACTCCTAAGAATGCTGTAGATATCTATTTATTTATTAAAAATTATTTGTGTATGTAAAAATCTATTCATTAAAAAACATGTTAAGCAGTGGAGAACTATTAAAATCTACCTGATCATTTAATAATTTGGGGTCCCTTTTCCTTTGTGTTTTTAAATAAATTACATCAAGAATGGAATTCCACCAAGCTCCGACGATAAGAAGTATAGAATCTAAATGTATCTGTATTATTGTCAACAATGTTAGAAAATCCATTACCAAAACGAAAATCATTACAGATTTCTATTCTAGTTTGACCGACTGTCTAATCTAATTTCCAAGCGTAGCTGGTATTGAGTTCGACGAATGCCAGTCAATTACTAAAATTGAAATTTCAAGCGGCTATAAACTAAACTAATACTAAACTCATAGAAGGTAAACTGCTTAAAATGATACCGTTGAAACAGATATTTCAAGGTCATTTTCGTAACTCAATAGGTGCGTGACGTAGACCCAAACAGGAGATATATTACCTCCAAAATCTAAGTGGTCAACCGATTGCTATATGCAGATGATGGTGTTCTTCATAACTAGAGTCCAACCACGTAGACGACCATCTGAACTGCAAATATACTTGTCACAGATATGGCATACGATTGTAAAAAAATACAAAAATTTTCCCCGTGTTGGTCCGGGCTCCCTTGTAGAATAGACGATCTGCCTTCCTGCCAGGCAGCTCGTAAAAGGCGAGCATAGGCTCACCGTCACTAACACCGTGACATCTGACTAGGTGGTAGAGTTTCGCAGCGACTCGCACGGATTGGTACCACCGCCTAACCTATTCCTGCCGCCATAACGTCAATACCTGCTGATGACGTGTTCCGGTTGGAGGGTAAGGTAGCCGGTAAACTGACTTTTACTCGAGGCCTTACATCCCGGCCTCAGGTTGGCAGCGCACCATTACCACATTTGGTGTCTCTAGGCGACGTGAATTTCTTGCTATCAGGAAATCCGTCTGCTTGTTTGCCTTCCAATGTCATATAAAAAGGATGAAAGTATGATAAACGCGATCGGAATAAGAGCGCAACAGCGAGATCTTAGAAAGAGTGGAGTTGAAATAAAGCGTTGGTATTAAAATAAGAAAGGGCATTCTTTGTTGTTTCAGTCAAGATGAAAGAATAACAGATGGAAGATTGAAAAAGTCAGTATACCTGAGAATATGGATAGAACTAGGTGGTACCCACGGAGCCCTAGGTTTACATCCCAAGATCAAATCGCATGGGTTTTCAAACTCGGGCGTTCAAAGGTTATGATGACACAGACCGACTCTGCAAATTTATAACACCCGTAGTTTTACGTCGGGGTTTAAAAAAAAAAGTATCTTCACGACCATATCCCCGAAGAGGTAGGCAGAGGCACAACCAGGGCACCCACGACCAGCCGAAGATACTAAGTCCCACAATGTGAATGTGACTGTGTCCGTGAATTTTGACTAGGTGGTAGAGTTTAGCAGCGACTCGCCCGGATTGGTACCACCGCCTTACCTGTTCTCGCCGCCATAACGTCATAACGTGTTCCGGTTCGGAGGGTAAGGTAGCCGGTAAACTTACTTTTGCTCAAAGCCTAACATCCCGGCCCCAGGTTGGCAATGCACCATTACCACCTTTGTTATCTCTAGGCAGCGTGAATTTCTTACCATCGGGAAATCCGTCTGCTTGTTTACCTTCCAATAACATTAAAAAAAATGTGATTGGTGGCAAAAACATATAAAAATAGATAAGATGGAAGAGCTCAATTATAACAGCTTGAAACCATAAAACCATAGCTGTAAATACCAGCTACTATAAAATCAAACCTAACAGAAAAGTACATCGTAGAAAGCATATTCCGAGACAATCTTTTCTGAAATGGGCAACAAAACTAATTATCACGGGAGCGCAGATAAGAACCCGTACCTGCATGCACTTTAAATAATGGAAACGGAAAAGCGCCGAGCTATATATCGCCGAGTAAATTTATTGCAAAATTCAAGCTGTCCAGACCCAAAGGAAACTATTACGCTTCGACATAAGGTATGCGATGTACGTAACTTACGGAATTTCCTTCTTTAAACATTTAATGAGGTGGACTACATTCTTGAAATCAACTGCAGACGCTCGTACTATGTTTTAATTTTCGCTTTCCACTTGGTAACTTATGTAATATATTGTTGAGGTTGCGTTTAAGGCCCATACTCAGTCAGCCAGAAGAGCCAATCACCGCACTCCCTCGTTCCATGATTACTATGAAATGTTGCGCTCTAAAGTAAACGTCTTAAGCGACAAATCACTATTTTTTACACTATAAAAGTAATTTGAAAAAAAGTATAAAAACTGAAACATATCTTACTTATCTATGTTTATGTTAAATTTGGTGTCGATATTTTCACAATTGAAGTAGACAGTTGGGTTTTGCTTTCAAAAAAGGGTTAACTTTTTGATTTTTTTCTATCAAGCAAAGTGAAAAGAATCGTGTTTTGGAAACACTAGTCTTATAAAGCATATTCATGTTAATCTTGTGTATTTTTGTCACCAAGATCCATGATTGCTTTGTATGAAAAAAAAAGGTAAACTGCTGACGTATTTTAGCGTATATGGTCCCTTAAGATAGTCATGAGGACTGCTTAGTTCGGATTATAAAAGTTTTAAACATAAAATTTGGATAGTACCAAAAAAGAAATATGTAATATATTTGTTTAGGTTGCGTTTAAGATACAGTTATTTCGTTCCGAATGGAATAGTTTCAAGAAATAGGTTTTAGATTTTAATAAAAAAGAAATATGTAATATATTGTTGAGGTTGCATTTAAAATACAGTCACGAGGACTGCTAAGTTCGGAATAGAATATTTTTAAGAGATAGATTTTGGATTGTAATAAAAAAGAAAAAATACGTGAGTATTCATCCTATTATTTCCTATTATTATTAGTATAAATGCGAAAGTTTGTTTGTTACTCATTCACGCAAAAACTGCTAAACCGAATTTCATGAAATTTTGTGTGCCAAATTTCATGAAATTAGGCCATAGGGGGTAGGTAACTTGGCTTAACATATAGGATATTTTTATGCCGAAAAAATGGTCCCCTGGTATCATAAACCACGAGGGCAACGCCGCGAGCAACAGTTAGTTGTACATATGAAACAAATTAAGAATTGCATCAAGCGAAACTGATAAATTTTAAGATAATATTTCATCGAAGTTATTTATGATGATACTCGCAATTTAAGAGAGGCAAGTCTCTAAAAATTGATTTTAATAAGTAAATCATCTACGTACACAAAAATTAAGTATTTTCCTCTATTCCCATGAATCTATCATCAGATTCAGACTTGGTGGCAATAAGACAAAATCGTAAGTATGCTCTTTCAAGTCAAGTCACTTGTACACTTTCACATTACGATTTATCATATTTTTTTATCAAACAAAAGCCGATGATAATTGAACCCGAACATCCCCGATGAATGGTGCCGTGTTCGCTAACCCATTGATAAAGACGGCTAAAATTGTAATTAGTGAACCCATTAAGCAGGCATACAGATGAAAATAAAACAATGGAGACTTGTTTTGGAGATAATACTCAATTACTTCACAAATAATTTTGAGTTCTTTTACATTTCAAATTATAATCAAGTCCTTTAATCTTTTCATATGTTTTATTATAAAAACAGTAATCCTCATTTTCAAAGCCCTAAATAGCTAGGATATAATATACAATAAAAAGGGACAACTTCCTATATTCAAAGGCTTAAAACTCAATTACGTGATTAAAAACTTACTGTTCTAACAGGTTCTAACCTTCTAACAGGTTAAAATCAACATTAGGAACATTTGCGTTTTTTTCATAACGAATCGATTATAATTGTTAAAAAAAGACCTTAGACTTATTTTTCTATAAAACCGGCACTAAAGAAGACGGAAAGTTTTTATTAACCCTGAAATTCAACACTCAATTATTTAATTAACAAATACTTTAATTTGTTACTTCGACATCAAAAACAAATCAAAGCCAATCTCGACAAATATTCGCCTCATATTTATCTTAATACATTTGACGATAAATCATTTATCTTTATTTTTAAAGTGGTTATAAAACATTGAGACCAACACAATGAAAACAGAGAGCTTCCTAAGCTTGGTAATTTAACACACAATAACGTACACATACTTGATTAACAAATCCGTGCGTTTCACACTTCCACGTAGATTAAGCTCGGGGCAAGGTCACTATTTATAAACAACCTTCGTTACATAAATACGAGAATAATGACAGGATTTATTTCATACGCAACCTATTCACATGTAATACAACATTTTCAAATACTTTCAAAATTCCTCTATAGTATTATGAAAACGAAAGTTTTTTCTTGTGTTTCTTGCTCAGGCTGAACTTATTTTAGAGAGTTTAACAAAGGACTAGATTCAATATTGAGTAAGGATATTGGTTAGTCTTTATTCAATTTCGATTAATAATTTCTAGTGTAAAACTTTTTTATTGAGTTGGAAGGTATTAGTTAGCCATAAACAGTTTTTGTGTTTGTAGCTAACGTGTAAAGATAACACTGGTGTGCTATCTTACTAAGCAATTTGTATGCCATCCACTCTTTAAAATGAAACACGACAATGATGAACATTGAGGTTATCGCCAGGATCAGTTAAGGCGGTAGTATCACGCTGTTAATACACCGTATAATCTATCAATTAAACATAACTAATTCATACTATAAGCACCCATAAAATAGCGGGTATTTTTTTTATAGTGTGGAAAATCCCCCC
>NJDD01003470.1:0-10294 GCA_002245505.1 Calephelis nemesis
TAAACTCTACCACCTAGTCAGATGTCACGGTGTTAGTGACGGTGATGCTCGCCTTTTACGAGCTGCCTGGTAAGGAAGGCAGATGGTCTATTCTACAAAGGAGCCCGGACCAACACGGGGAAAAACTACTACTATATCTTTTGTTTATTTATAGGACAGTTTGTCAATAAGCATTCTAAAGTTGTTTGTTTTAAATTGTATTTCAATGTTAAATCTGGCCCGTAAATTAAGTAATTTATGGACAACAGTGCTGATTACAATTACAGTCAATATTGAATTATTTTATAATGTAAATTGTGTGAGTTATAAGCGTAATTGTTTGTTGTTCCCCGAACAAAAATAATAAAAAAATTGATAAGACCGTATATAATTGTTATATAAATTATGTAACATGTAGGATTTTAGAAATCACTCATTATTCATTCCTTTATTTAGTGTTATTAAAGAAAATATTATAGCAAGAACATTTTTTTAGTCAGTTGTTACTATAAATTATTATTATTATTATTATTGTTACTATTAATTATAAATAAGTATCCTTGTANNATGTGACTTGCTACGTAATAAATTGAATCTAACCCCCAAGCAAGCAAAGCATGCGTTTGTATTTTGGATGTTAGTCAATACATAGAAATACTTAAATACATACTAAAATAAGTTTAAAAACACCCAGATCCGGAAATGTAGACATCTAAATGTTCATCACACAATTGCTTGCCCCCGTCGGGAATCGAACCCGATCCTCGCGGTTGGTCGTTGTGCTTAGGCGTGTACGCTAGCCACTCGACCAACGAGGGGTTCTTTATATGGAAACTAATAAATAGATAACATGTTAAAATGTTATATAAACAATCAGACCTGGAAAGTGGAAATGCAAGATCTTGATATGTTTTACATACATGCCTGCCCAGTCGAAAATGGAACCTGAGCCTCGCCGTTAGTCGGTGAAGTTTGGCGTGTACGTTGAGCCCAACGAGACCGTCAATGTTTTACCTGACTTGATGAGTAACACAGATATTATTCATTATTTCGTAATGTAGTTTATATTGTTTTTACTCACGCGAATAGTCTATTATGTTCTTCCACCACTTTGGAAATTTTGCGATGCATTTCTTGATATTTTTTTTCTTTTAAAGCTTCTTGAAGACTGAGACAGTATATATCCATTTTTAAACAGGCATGATTAGCCACTAATCCAATAAATCCATCATATCCAGTGAACATCATATAATACCCAAATTCTGCGTAAGCCATATATAACACCATGATTTCGTAAATTGGAGATTCAAACCTTTGGTCTGGTGTGAGAAATACAATCGTTGTATCATGCAACATGTATTTCCTCGGATTATCATCAAAAAAAGTACTGTATGCAGTCATAGTAAAAGCCATAACGGGGAAACATAAATTACAAAAGAGTACAATTATAGCCCAGAGTATTTCGAAATACTTGTTTTCTTTAATTGCTTTGTCAACTATCTCTTGATAAGACTTAGGTAGATTATTGTAGATTTTATAATCTCTGTTTATTTCGTCGACCAAAGCACTCGCATTCTCAACGTAGTAGCACATCAATATTATCTGTGATTGAAAAAAAAATATTGTGTTGGAAGGCAAACAAGCAGACGGATTTCCAGATGTTTTAATTTTTATTATTCCTTTTTGCTATGACTTTGCCCTATTCTTAAATATGTGTAATTATTTAATTACTAGCTTTTACCGTTCCGTTCCCCTTGCTACATAACAGAAAGTAGAAGAGTCCTCGCAAGAGAACACTTCTTTAACATAGTGTTATAGATGATAATTTATATCATTTCATTTGGGGATAGAAAGTTCATTTTCTGGGCATTGAATACAAACGAACATGCTACATAGTTAAAACTGACCATAGGAGAAACACGTCTTTGTTTAGTTCACCCCAATTATCTTTAATGGTTGCCCTTGCGATTTGTTAATTGTCATAGCGACAATAAGCTTACGGCCAATGTTAATAATATTTCTCTAAAGATTTCAAGCAATCTAGATAGCTGCGTATCCGCCGGCCTATCCTTTACCATAATGGCCATATTTATCCTGTCCACAGATATGTTATTGGCAAGCGATAACATAATAATGGATTAAAATATCAATCTTGGACAGCAAGTTTTGGATTAGGATTGATTATTAATATTGGCCGTAAGTCAGATATTGAAGTCATTTTGGATAGAGCGGAAGATCTGTAAGAATATCGGGTTACTTAGTGTTGCGACACGCCATGCATTTTTTTTCTGTGGACAGTGAAAATTCATCCATGTAGGCACAGTGGAATCATTACATTTTACAATATTCTGCGCCGGTGAAAATGGTGGAGCCAATTATGTTTTTTTTTTATGTTATAGGAAGGCAAACAAGCAGACGGATTTCCTGATGGTAAGAAATTCACGCCGCCTAGAGACACCAAAGATGGTAATGGTGCGTTGCCAACCTGAGGTCAGGATGTTAGGCCTCGAGCAAAAGTAAGTTTACCGGCTACCTTACCCTCCGAACCGGAACACGTCATGACGTTATGGCGGCAGGAATAGGTAAGGCGGTGGTACCAATCCGGGCGAGTCGCTGCGTAACTCTACCACCTAGTAAAGTTCAAGTTTCTCCAAGTTGTGTGACATAAAGTCTCAGCTCAGTACATAATTTTACGACATCTGAATTTTAATTGAAGTATCTTTACGGGACAAAGGCAGAAATACAGACTGGTAAAATTTCTAAAATTGCTAGAAATGTGTTGAACTGCCTTGACCTATTTTTTTAAATATATTCAATATTAAAAATTCAGTCTTCTACAGATTTATTGTAAGTATGAAAAATAAATAAAAAAAGAAAAAGTACATAAAAATAGTTGCAATATGGTGTCATACCCCTATCTAAAAAAAGTTTCAATTTGAAAAATACCTGTTAACAAAATGGTCCGAGTTCATTTGTTACAAAAAGTGTAATAAATGAAGAATCGTTCAAACGTCTTTATGCAAAGTTGACATAAACCATCTCCTCATTATTTCGATTAAAGCCTAAGCATTTGGTTTGGATAGATGAGCCCGTTTTTTAGTTATAAAATCACAACAAAAAGTGATTAATTTTATATATACTGTATATATAAATGTATATATTGAACTAATTTAATTATAATTAAAACATTAAACAATACTCACCTTTATATATCCTACAAGAAAAGGTCCCACAACGCTGCTGTGCCGTAACAAATTCACTATATCCATTTCAAGCCAACATCGGTAAACGTCACACAAAATAACGAATGTTAGTGGCAAATACGATATAAAAACTATCGCTGAAAGAAAGATAAAGTATCTTTACGCCCATATCCTCGAAGAGGTAGGCACAACCATAGCACCCACGTTTAGACGAAGACACTTAGTAAGCTTTCCAGTTAGTCCAGACTCCTTTGTAAAATAGAACATCTGCCTTCCTGCCAGGCAGCTCGTAAAAGGCGATCATAGGCTTACCATCACTAACACCGTGACGTACTACTAGGTGGTAGAGTTTCGCAGCGACTCGCCCGGATTGGTACCACTGTTTACCTATTCTTGCCATCATAACTTCTAATGCTTATCGTTGACGTGTTCTGGTTCGGAGGGTAAACTTACTTTTGCTCGAGGTCTAACATCCCGGCCTCAGGTTGGTAACCTTACCACCTTTGGTGTCTTTAGGCGGCGTGAATTTCTTACCATCAGGAAATCCGTTTGCTTTTTTGCCTTCCATTATCATAAAAAAAATCCCACAATGTGATAGGTGGCAATCTTATAGCCAACTGGGAACATATCCAATCCCGACCAACATTTTTTTATTAGAAAGTTAGAAAGAGAGATGGGTATATTTTAGGTTAACATACCTACTAAATATTTCACTCTCTTGTAGTAAAAAAAGTATTATTACTACGAAGTGGTAAGCAAAGGCACAACCAGGACACCCACGACTAGTCGAAGACACTAAAAACCATAATGGGATAGGTGGCAAGTCTGTTGTCAACCGGTCACATATCTAATACCGGGCAACGTTTTTTTAAGAAAATTAAAAATACGTATTTATTTTTTTGCCCGACATTAAGAAGTCAAGTCCGTTGCCGGACCACTAGATTACAGGCGATTTGCTGTCTCACTCTATTAGTCCGTTTAGTATACATTTGTATCAAAATTGTTGCTCGAACAACACTACTTGTTAGTCCGGATCTACCATGTAGAATGTGCTTTCCTGCCAGGCAAATCGTAAGAAGCAAGTAAGTGGGTCTTTACCAACAAGTCCGCTGATGGTAGACTACCATGCTGCAATTATATGGGTAGTGAGCGACCGTCTTACCTATTCTTGCAACCATAATGACCCTATCATGCTCATTTGGTGGGTACAGTAGTTAGTACACTTGCACACATGACCCAAAACCACGGTCTCAAGATAGCTACGCACCTACAACATCTATGATGTCCATAGGCCACGGTTATCTGTAACCATCAAGAGAATCGAGTGATCGTTCGCTATTTGATCACAAAAAAACGACGGTTTGCCCTCTGGAAGTGCCGGCAGAAGTAAATGTTCGTGTTGTCATGTTTGTGTACGATAGTACAATAAATTAATATTGTATTCTACCACATAAATTATAGTACTTTCACATTGATAATTAAAGCAATCCGTGCAAAATGGTTCCCTAACCATTCCAAAATATCAAAAATGTACAAAATTAATATTCAAGTTTTCATTTATGCCGGCACTCCCGGAGTGCAACTCATGTTTTTTTATAGAACAAGGTTTATGTGTTTAATAACATAGAAGTTTGTCCACTCGCGCCAAATTAGATGGGCTGATAGTTACCTATTTTATTATAACACAGAGTCGAGAAAAGTTTTTGTTACAATTTTAATATAAATAAAAGTCAATCGGAAGAGGAGTAAGTCGGAAAATTAATAAGAAAAAAAAATTTTGTCAAACATAACTTTATGAGTTTCTTTTTTCAGACGACCCTTTTCAACTGCAAGGAAACTAGGAAATGCAACATTTTAATTTTTCGATAAAATGAATTTTCCGGAACAGCTAGTTTGTTTTAAAAGAACTGGTTTAAAAAACCTTTAATTCGGTTCAAAGGACTCATACCGCCTAAGCGTTTCATGCCTGATAGAAAAACGTGTGTCAAGTGATTCGTCCGCCAAAACACAGAGGCGATCTTCATAAGTATAGCTATGAAGATCGCCTCTGTGTTTTGACGGTCCGGTGATGGACTTAACTAAATAAGTTCTTAATCAAAAATGGTTTTCTTTTTTTAATTTTCTAAAAAATAACGTTGCCCGGGATTTGAAACGGAGATAGATTTGCAACCTACCACTTTGGTGTGCTTACATCCTTATTCAAAAAAAATACTTAGGTAAGTAATGAAACGACAATATGCGAATTACGACATTTAGCTATGCATTCCTTGCAACAAGCTAACGGCTAACGGCTAAGTAATGTACCTAATGGATACCATTAGGTACATTACTTAGCCGTTCAAGGGCTCGCAGCCATTACAGGCCTCTTAAAAAAAGAAAAAAAGTCGATGTATACTTCTTGAATGCGGCTGTTAGGGTCTTTTGCCAGTCATGGGTGCCCTGTTCGTATCTCTACCTACTTATTTTAAATGGGATAAGTTGTAACCTGAAAATCAGTACTTTGAAGACTTGTTACATATACTCCTTCAAAATATTAATTACTCTCAATGTAACAGTAAAACAGTACAAATTTGAAGATGTAAATGATAACTTAAGCCTTAAGCTAAGGCCATACTCATTACGGTGTCATACCTACATGTAGCATTCCTTTGCGGAATTTCGTTTTGAAATTCTTAATCAAAATGGCGCCTAATTCTCTTAAATTTCGTACAAAAAAATTCCGAATGTAAGAGTAGCTATATCTAGATGTCTAAGGATTCGCTGCGTTCGAATTTTTTTTAATCAAAGCCTTTGCCATGAGTTGGTACAGATAACGTTCTTTAACGTGTCAAAATCTATGACACTTATGGTCTAAAAATTAGTTTCTCTTAGTTACCAATAGAGGCGCTGTTCAAAGTTTTCATACAAATAATTTACAGAGACGGTAGCGAGTATAGTAAACTAGATGTATTGGTAACTAAGAGAAACACATTTTTAGACCAAAAGTGCTATAGATTTAGACACGTTACTTACCGAACGTAATCTATACCAACTCATGGTAAAGTCACAGATTACCGTTTCGAAATTTCGAGTGTATATATAATTCTTACCTCCTCCCTTCAAACGTTTGTTGTTGTTACATCTGTTCGGATACATTAACGCAACAATCATGATAAAAGTAACTATTTTATAGGTTTTGTGAAAATCTTCGTATTTCTTTTTTTTTGAATCTAGAAAACATAGAAAATACATGTTATTTATTTTATTATTTTAGCGAATTTTTACATCGCCAAAGTTTTGTTCTTAAATAACAATTGTGAGGAAGAGTGAATTATCTATATTGAAGATATTTAAATAAAATAGGTTCAGGTGATTTAAATGCGCCAGAACAACACAGTTTTTGAATGTTTGTCTTTTTGACTGTCTGCATCATGGCTTCGATTTCGTCTACCAAATGTATTAATACTAGTACTAATCTGAACCCGTTGGAATGAAATTTTTTATCTTTTTATCTCGCTTACTAAAGGGGTTTCGTCAGAAGAGGAGTAAAAGTCAAAACGTAAACTGGGCTACAATTAATTAACGCGCAGTCCGCTATTCTATTTTTTTTTTGTTTTGTAATATGTGCTTTGCGGATTGCACTATTTTTTTAAGTAATAAGTTTTGTAGTTTAGAAATTACAGAGCAAAACTTCAAATCTGGTCAAGATTTGAAGTCCGAAATGTAGACAAATATTTGAATGTACAAGTCATCTTAGATAAACTTATATAACTTCACACAAATATACCGTGCAAGATAAACAGAAAGGTTGAAGTGCTTAGTGAACTTTCGGTTGGCTAGTATTAAATATTTGTAACACGTGCTTGATAATTCTTTTTTCAAAAAAGAACAAATGTTTCCGATATTGTATAACATCAATTTTATCAAAATCTTTATTATATTTTTACATCTTTATCGATTTTGTCAAGGTAAGAGAAAAATTTATACATTGTTAAGTACAACTCAAAAGCCAATAGTCGGATCCTGATAAATATGGAATATGGAAGCAATCATAACCTACCATTTTAAAAAAACTATCAAAATCAGTTGGCTATAGTTGGCATAAACATACAAAAAAATCACAGTCGAAAATATTTTTTTGAAACCGATAAAAAACAATTATAATTGTATAGTTTTGCTATTCGTGTAATAAAGTATGAAATTAATAATGTTGTAATTATTTTACCCGACATTATAAAGTAACTTGTTAGCTGTCTAATTTCTTCTCTGACTCGACTTACACTGCATAATATCAATGTTAAGACTAATAACAGTTTGCTGTGATACATGATGTTCTTTTTTCATTAACTAATTTAATTAAAAAAAAAGTTTTCAATTGCACTGTATTTTTACGTTATATGTTTGTGACGCGATTACTTGGCCAATACACACCCAAATTTGATGATTCTGTTGTAGAAAGGTGAAGTCATGATACTAGTATTAACATGATTCGAAGCGTGGTTATGAGTTATACTTCAACTAGCGGCCCGTTACGTGTTTCGCTACGTATATGACCGCATGAATGACATAACACAACAAAACAAAAAAAGAAAAAAAACAATTTAAAAAAGTTTCAATATGACAGCACAATAATTATCTAAAAAAGTTTCTATTTTTATTTATTGAATTCATTTGTTACAAAAAATGTGATAAATGAAGAACCGTTCGACCGATTTTATGCAAACTTCACATAAACCATCTAATAAATAGTTCGAATAAAGCCTAAACATTTGGTAAACAAAATTACAACGAAAAGTGTCACTGATTTTATATATACTAGCTGACTCAGCAAACTTCGTATCGCTTGACATTAATGCTTCGATTAATGATCCTATTTGAAACATCCTGAAATCAACAACTAATTATTATTAAAAAAATCATTAAAAACATTTTCCAGGAGACCAAATTGTGAATCTAATTCATTCTCTAATTCCCTTGAATACACACAAAAAAAATCATCAAAATCCGTCCAGTCTTCTAAAAGGAGTTCAGTGACAAACACACGAACACAAGAATTGCCTATATATATAAAGATAGATAATGAGATCGGAACAAGTGAACAATTTATGCACTATTTAGTGTAACTTAATAACTGATAGTTGAATGTTGATAAAATTTATGTGGAACCACGTCTGAAATATTTGCTATTTTTAAAAAATAAAAGTATCTTCACGACCATATCCCGGAAGAGGTAGACAGAGGCACAACCAGGGCAACCCACGACTAGCCGATGACACTAATTCCCACAATGTGATATGTGGCAAGCCTATCGCCTACCAGGCACATATCCAATCCTGAGCAACGTTTCTTTTTTAGAAAATGGGGAAAGCCCAATTTAGTTTTTTAAATTATTCGATTTCTTCGTCGTCGTCGTTCAACTTAATTTGTTTTTGTTATTTTGAGTGTACTATTTAGGTGGTCGAGATACTACAAAGTATAGATTTATTAATACGATCTCAGAGAAATCAAGGAAAATACATAATTTTGGTTTATTTATATGATACAAATACTGAAATTGAAGTCAGGTTTTTTGCAGTTTTACCCCTAAAAACATAAACACCAGATAAATCAAATAAAATATAGATTCCTGTATTTTCCAGGAGTCCTGTATAGTTGAAATAATTATCTGTATTGATTTATAAATTAAACCTGATTTGTCTGCACCAGTTGAAGTATCACATGGAAATTATTCTTTAGCAAAATTGCCATTTAATTAAGCATAATTTTTATGAAGTTACAGTTTGCCATTATTTTCTTGCGAAAGCAATTAATTTCTTTTTCAATTGATAATTTGGAATTGATTTTAAATATGTATGTAGGGGCTAACTGGTGGAAGCATGTTTTCCATGGCATAAGATTGTTGTTTACTAACAAGCATGCAAATCTCTTGATGGTAAAAGGCTATTGTAACCTTTAAGCACCATTGATATTATAGGTGCGTCCCTGTGCTACGGCTGTGTCGAGCTTATTATTCAAATCTACCAGCTACCCTTAGGAACATGGTAGTTGTTAAAGCGGCAGGAATAGGTTAAGCGGTGGATCCCTAATATAAGTTTCAAAGAACTCCACCCGCAATGATCTTTTTGGTAATGACCAATATAACAAATGCTCGGTGCCTGCGAACCAATAGGTAGGAAGAGAGATGATCTATTTTACACAGAGACTAGAACCCATACATGGCATTTTTCAACTTATAAATCAGTTTCGTGCCTAAAGTTAATAATGCCACAAGTTTTGTAATTCTTTTGAATTATATATCTTTCGTCATCATGCTAGGTCCACAATAGTTGTTGAATGTAACTTAATTGCCTCTTTTAAATAAAATGCACCAAATGAAGAACAGCATTGTATAGATATTTTAGATAGCTTCTATAACAGTAGTTTTGGGGTTATATCTTAAGTAGGAGGAAGTTTTCATTACATAGTCTAATATATGAGGGAATTAGACTTATATTTCTAAAAGAGTAAGTGGGATATGTTTTGTGCCTGAAGAGTTGGACGTAAGTTTGTTTTTGTATGTTCGTTTTGTACGTTCGTTTACAGCATCACGAGACAACTGTACTATTTTGGTCACTTGAAATCGAAGCTAAGGTTGGTCAAAATCAGATTAGTTGTAATATATACGAAATTCATTTTTACTTCTTCTAGCTTTTTGATTTTTTTTTCTTTTCACATGCAGTTAGCTTTTGAGTAATTAATAAAAAAATGAGATTATTAGTTTAATATGATTTACTGAAATTTGAATCGCCTTTGTGGTAAAGCGGTCAAGGTTTTGGACTTGACTTCATGAAGTACTCGTACTAAGGTAATACAAAAACACACAAAATTATTTTATAGCGTTTTATTTTAACGATCACTTTTCAATATTACAACCTTCTTTACAAACATAAACTCGTTTCAATCAATCTCTCAATAGCACTTACAATATTTATCTTAAGCTAGATCACTCACGTTTCAACACTATTTACAATAATACATATTTACAAATGGCGTGCGGCAAACAATAATAAATAGTTAACTGTCAGACGAGCACCGTGAGTCGCTCGGGTGGGGGGTGCCTGACGGGCGGGGGATCTGGAGGGGGAAGCGCGCGC
>NJDD01003470.1:20357-35591 GCA_002245505.1 Calephelis nemesis
TGTTTTCCCCCATACAAACTGAACGGGTGGAACGAAGTTTGCCGGGACAGCTGGTAATCATTAAAAGTCTGTAGAAAGTTAATAAAAGCTCCTACAATATGCTTAACATACAAATGCCATCGGGAATCGAACTGGAATCTTGCACTTGGTCGGTGGTATTAGGCGTGTACGCTGATCTCTCGACGAATGATGTTGTTAAATGTGCATATCACAAAAGTGCAAATTTATGAGCAATATTAAATAAGGTCCTATAACCTGCAACTCAGATCACAACGCACAGCCATAAATAGAGATCAAAAACCGCTAATGTGTGTACTATACTATCATTAAAGAGGCTGATGAGTAGGGTTGACAATAATTATTGTGGGACATCCCATTTCTATAACATTTGAAGGGGCATCTCGAGTGTCTGCAGGACGCAAAAAATCATGTTTTTCGCAATCATATACTCACACATACTATTTTGTGTTTACAAATAAAAAAAGGAAAAATGTCAACCCTTAAAAAATTGCATATAATACTTTTTAAAATTACTATGTGTACTACAATTAAAAATATGTTATGTTTTAGTCATACTAATTAACAAAACCAAACACATTTTTAGCATCTAAACAGAATCAGTTGGAATCCGCTTTTCCAAGTAATGTCCCACATGTATGACTGTTATGTACCCCAATTATTATGTTCAAAATCGTATAATAAGGTTGACGACCCTAATGATGAGCTACCCGCTTCCATTATATTATTATCTACAATGGGGAAATAATTTAAAACAGTGGAGTACATACCATCAGCGCATGTAGTTCCAGTCCAGCCAGCGGTGCACTCGCACAGGAATCCAGCTAGTCGGTCACGGCACAGCCCTCCATGACGACACGGTGCCGACGCACAGTCATCTTCGTCTCGATCACAACGCGCACCCGTCCAGCCTCGCTCGCACGCGCACGCGAAGCCCGCAGGCGCAGTGGCCAGTGAACAAGTACCGTGCGCGCATGGACCCGGTGCGCACGGGTTGTCCACGCGCTCGCAATCTGCGCCCGAGAATCCCTCAGCACAGGTGCATAAGTATTGGTCAGGTGCTGTGTTTTCGCAGGTGCCGCCATTTTGACACGGCTCGTGAGTCCCGCAGTAGTTCAAGTCTGACAAGTGACAAACATATACAATTATATTTATAAATCTTTATTTCCTTCACTTGGTGAAAGTAAACTCTAACATGCCATTCACATTAATGTTCATTTGACAGAAACTGCTTTTAAAAATTTGGGCTAATTATTAAAAATAGTAAGCTATGTTTCAAAATGTTATTATTTCCATTTAACTGTGTTTTATCGTTATTTCAGAAAAAAATCATGTATTATATTTAAAATAATAGTATAAAGGTATATTTCCTGATTTTACGAGGAATACCAGAGATAGCCACTAAATCAGACCTTTGAACCAATTTTTTTTCTTGCATCGTAAATCTTAGAAGGTACTTTTTTAATTTTGCAAAAAAAGTAAGAATTTAGCTAGTACTGTTGATGTTGTGATTAAAAAAAATTTTGTTTATTTTTACGAAACACAATTTCTAGAACTGCAAACCTGTATATAAAAAAATATTTTTGCTTTTGAAATATTAACAAGTTTTAAAAAATATATATATACAAATATACAAAATAATATTATGTATTTCAATAAACAGCGGTATTTTTAACTAAATCTGAAATTAGGCCAAGGTTTGGATAACACATGATTAATTTATCCAGCATAGTCAAATCATCTCGGATAACTTTTAGTAAAATCTAGGCAGGGATGATATGTTCTAAGCAAAAGACTATGCAGCTCATCAGCATCGCACCTTGAACAAAGACTCATGACTCATGAATTGTTGTTGAAAGTGCAATCACAGAGAAGCTACTGAAGTAGCCTCGTACAGCCCAAATACGGCCGATACTGCAAGCACACCTTGCTTTATAGCAGCTAACTGAATTTAACAGAGTACTCACCTTGATCACAGAGAATGCCACCCCAGTTGGTATCACAGGTGCAGTCCCAGGAAGAGCCGTTACAGTAGCCATGCTTGCAGCCAGGGTATGGCTGACATTGCGCACAGAGTTCGCCACGCCATCCCGGACGACATCTAATAAAAAATATGAGTTTTTCTTCAACCATTTGCATTAATTTGTTTTCCAGGATTGGTATAACTGCCTTATTTATTCCTTCCACTATTTTATCTGTGCTCGCAATTATCATATTCCATGCTGGGGAGTTAAGAAGCTAGCTCGTACAAGTTGCTTAATAGTATGATCATTGGTGTCTCAATAATATCTATCATCCACATAGCTGTAATTAGGTATGTTGTGGTAACTATATTCATATTAACGGTAATAGCATAATCACAAGCTTTTGGTGATGATGATAGCACTATATCTATATAGTACTACAACCACAATATCGGTGGTGATAAGATCACGGATCAGGATATTTTATATGGATAAGGTCATGAAGTAAGTTATATTATGGGGGTAAGATACTCACAGGCACTCGCCGGGCTGGTCACAGCGGCCATGAGCAGGATGACAGCCTTCCTTACACACAGCTGAAATTTAAATAATCTTCATTTATTATTATTTTTCAAATAGGTATATTAATACTTTTTTAACGTAATACTTGGGAAAACGCAAACTTCCATGCGGTTTTACGTATGTCTATCAAACAAAATACTTGTACTTTAGAAGCAATCCTTTCTTAATTATGAGCAGCCCATTGAAGTTGTAAAAACCGCATGATTGGCAACACAGTAGTCATTCAAAAAAAAAACTTAATTATTAGTTTATACTATCGTGACATATATGTAAACAGTTTATAAAACACACGTTAGTCTTCAGAGCTACTTTAAGGCCCCATACTTAGTCAACCAGAAGAGCCAATCGCCGCACTCCCCCGTTCCATGATTACTATGAAATATTGTGATCTAAAGTAAATGTGTTAAGCGACAAATCACTATTTTTGACACTATAAAAGTAATTTGAAAAAAGTATAAAAACTGAAACACTTATCTTTTAGTTATAGTACTTATCTATGTTTATGGTAAATCTGGTGTCGATCCTATCCTATTAATATTATAAATGCGAAAGTTTGTATGTATGGATGTATGGATGTTTGTTACTCTTTCACGCAAAAACTACAAAGCCGATTACGATGAAATTTGGAATGTAGGTAGCTGAAGACCCAGAATAACATATAGGCTACTTTTTATCCCGGAGTTCCCGCGGGATTGGGACTTACGCGGGTGAAGCCGCGGGGCGCAGCTAGTATTTTCATAATTGAAGTAGACAGTTGGGTTTTGCTTTCAAAAAAGGGTTAACTTTTTGATTTTTTTCTATCAAGCAACGTGAATTCTATCGTGTTTTGGAAACACTAGTCTTATAAAGCATATTCAAGTTAATCTTGTGTATTTTTGACATCAAGATCTATGATTGCTTTGTATATAAAAAAAACATCATACTGCTGACGTATTTTAGTATACATGGACATACTGCCCTCACATGACAATTGTATTAGTCCTCGTTATATGCTTCGAGTATCGGCTTATTACAATTACTTCTTCTTTTTAACCAATACTTGGGTGAACACAAACTTCCTTGTGTGGTTTTAAGTATGTTTATCAAACAAAATACTATAGAAGCAATCCTTTGTTAATTAATTTATTAAACACAAAAACAAATGGTTTTTGTTATAAAAAAAGGAAAAAAAGTTATCTTTGAAACAGGCAGTGTTTTTATCAAAACTATGGTAAATCTTGAAAAGTAATCAAATACAGTGTCCGGTAAGTTTTTCTAAGACTTGTGTTTGCCAATCTCAAGAAAAACGGTTTTATTTTTCTCAATACTAATATAAACTCAATAATAGTTTACATTTCAAAATATTTAATTAAGTTTAAAGCATAATAAGTGTATATTGATCTCAGAAATTGATGTGCTTAGAATGCATTTCCACTACTTTTACAAAAATAAAAAATACACCTCATATCGGATTTGTACCTGCACTCTGCGGTGCAGCTGAAACCGTCAAACACTCTAACTATTTGAGCTAATTAGGATTCAACTACCATATCAAAAATTTTAATTCCTTTCTTAAACAGTTCTTTGTAATACTATCACATGAATTTTTATGTGAGAGGTCAGGGAACACGCACACGTGTCTCCTGATGGCAAAAGATGACCGTGGCCTATAGATACTGACCAGCCAACTACAGGTGCGTCATAGTCCTGAGGCCAGGTTAAAAGACCTTTTGTGTAAGTCTTTTTATTGTGTAATTCCCTAACTATTTTATTTCATAGACCAATATCAAAATTTTGTTGAATTCGTCTAACACCTGCATGGCTGTACCTAGGAGGAGCTGTATTGTGAGGCAGTGCCCTACCTTACTATCTTCTCCCGTGGACCTTTAGGAGTCCACCTGGACCACTTTAGGAATTACTGGTCTAGCCTATCCTCCATATTATGAAATCATTGTTGAAAATGTAGTACATTAAATTTTAATGGCCACAGCTCTCCTTTCTCTCAAGGTATTTTAATTTTAGTACTTGCCTTGTGTTGGCGATAAATTTCTACAAATTTTGAAGGAAGATTTTTTTTCTCTCAGACGGGATTTGAAACTTCAAGCGTTAGTCGCATGCCGACAAAAATAATTGCAATATTAGTTTAATTTTTATGAGTATACAGCAAGATTTTTTTATCACCATCCAATTTATTTCTAGGCATAAAGTATCTATAAATAAGTCCATTTATGAAAAAAAATAGGTATCTAGCAGGTAGCTATCTAGCATGTCAGAGCACTCAGCGCGTAAGTACGGTACTTTGTAGACGACTTTGCGATGTCATATCTTAATATTTTAGTATTGAGGGATACTAAAAGAAAAATAACGTATTTAATTATTTTCACTTAAGATCAACATATTAAAATTTGGATGGTGAGTAAAAAATCATGATCTGTAATAACAAAACGAAAAAGACAGGCATTGTCTTTCACTTGCATCTGAAGCATAAGAACTTTTTTGGGGTAATTTGTAGTTTACTGATTGTATACGTACGTATCTCGCAGTTGTCTCCCTGCCAACCTGGTAGGCAGCGTTTGTCACCAGTGGCGGAGCATGCATAATGTCCGAACTTGTCGTCACGTGCTCGGCAAAAGGTGGTACAGGTGGAGTTGTAGTAGTTGGGGGCACAAGTGACTCGTACGCGGTAGACCAGAGCCGCTGCGCTTCCAGCCCACCTGAGTAGATGCCATTCAGCTCCCGGCTCCACGATGCCCGACCACCACGCCTCCTCGATTAAACCGGACTCGCCTGAATATTTCAAACAGCTGCATTAAAACTGCACCCACCACATTACTAATCGTTTAAACTAAGAAGTAATAAATTGTCATCTAGAGCGTAAATAGCAGCATTGCAAAACTTTTTTTTTATGACATTGGAAGGCAAACAAGCAAACGGATTTCCTGATGGTAAGAAATTCACACCGCCTAGAGACACCAAAGGTAGTAATGGTGTGTTGCCAACCTGAAGCCGATATGTTAGGTCTCGAGCAAAAGTAAGTTTACCGGAAGGCAGGTCAAGGTGCCCTCCAAACCGTAACACGTCATGACGTTTTGGCAGCAGAAATAGGTAAGGCGGTGGTACCAAACCGGATGAGTCGCTGCAAAACTCTACCACCTAGTCAGATGTCATGGTGTTAGTAACGGGTGACCTATGCTCCCCTTTTACGAGCTGCCTAAGAAGGCAGATGGTCTTTTCTGCAAAGGGGCCCGGACCAACACGGGGTAAATCTAATCTATAAAAAACACATAACTATACTCTATAAAACTGTGAATATTGTTAATAGCGCGATTTAGTTGCATCATCAATGCTGTTATAGCAGATTGTGATCCTTACCATGAAAAGTTTATGAAATCATGCAACAACTTCCAATGACAGATATTGATATATTTGGGAACGAGATGTACCTATATTCAATATTACATACACTCATATCTTCACGCCAAGTCCCTTACATGGTAGGCAGAGAGTGCCAAACCTCACGGTCCTGACTAACCTGTCTGGCTTCCTACACATTCATTATCACTTAACACACTGGTTTTGGAGACTCTTGATACAACCCTTGGATAACATCCGATTGATCTGATCGTGGAATGTCAACGTTGGTTTCCCCGGGTACCTACATCTACGACTATTATTTCAAATTGTATATCTACTTTGTAAATCTTTCATGTACCATTCTTTCTACATGACTGAACCAGCGGATCATGTCCTTTCTCATTTTATCACCAACACTTTGATGACACAATGATTATATAAATAGAATATTACCTAATATGATAAACATAATATCTACGTCACCAGTGTCATACTATGATCTAAAATTAAAAATAACTTCCAATTTCAAAATGTTGTCGTCATTTATTTGACTACAAGAATGCCGCGTTGACCGAAAAATTAGCGTCCACGTCTAACTCCATCAACCAAATGCCAGTCTCGGGTTTGATACTCGACGGGAACAGGAATTTGTGTGTTGAGCATATATGTCTGTATTTCCAGGTGTGAGTGGTGATGTACTGGTACATATTTAAGTATTTTCTATGAAATAAGTAGTAATCCATAACACAAGCATTTATTGAGGTTACATTTGTTTGTCTAATTTGTCTTCAAGTCTATAAGCCCGAAGAGATAGGCAAAGACGCAATTAGGACACTCACGACTAGCCGAAAACATTAAATCTCACAGTGCGTTAGGTGGCAAACCTGTCGACAACCGGACACTTATCCAATCCCGGGCAGCGTTACTTTTATTAGACTTTCGAAAATACACATTTTCTTTTTCCTAATTTGTCCAAAGATATTTATTTATTTATGTAAGTATCCCGGCGAACTTCATTCCACCCGTTTAGTTTGTATGGAATAAATAAAGTATTGTTTTTTCTATTCATTTTTCCTGCAATTTCCTGGTTTTTTCTATTCATAGGAACCTGCTTCTGACAAAAGCAAACACAATAAAAAAATAATCAAAATCGGTTCAGTCATTCGGAAGTTATGCGCTTATCAACACGTATAGCAATTCATTTTTATATTAAAGAAGATGTGCATTACTTTGTCCTTTTCTTTGTTCCATTTGTTCTTTTATTATTGTTGCATTACTTCTTCTCTAATAATTCTAAAAATCAACCATAAATATGATGATGATAGCATTAGATAATTCATCTATCTGTTGATAATGTTGATAACTATTATTAAATAATGCAGAATTAACTGCGCACTTATGTTCAATTTTAGATCCTACAAGAGAAAGCACTTACGACAGTTTAGTTATCCGGTAACAATTACTATTTTCCAGTATAAAATGAATATATCCTTGCAACAAAACTGTAGTAAACCTATTTTTATCTGTGGATAGTTTATTAACATTGGTAGTTAAACATAGTCGTTTTATGATTCGTGTTGCCCTTATTCAGAAAATCTTTGACCAAGTCATTGACTGTCATATTCTACAAATATCACTGCTAGGTTCTTGTTATAGGCCAGAGTGGTGAAGATCATGTTTATAATAAACGATAGAAACTCACCAGGGTCTGTGTAATTGGAGTCGTCGTATGCTTGAAGAATCAATGTGAAGGAGCGCTGTGAACAAAGATATTAGAAATATATCAAATTGAAATTATATGAAAATGGTTATTGTACCGCTGCTGGATGTTTAGCTGATAAGAGCGCTTGGGATTAATTGCTACTCATACCAATCTCTTATGAACAAAATGTATTATTACTTTGATTTTGTAAACACATTTTAAAATACAATATAGGTAATACTAGGTGGTAGAGTTTCGCAGTAACTCGCCCGGGTTGGTAATACCGCCTTGCCTATTCTTGCCGCCATAACGTCAGTGTTTTTTGCTGTCGTGTTCCGGTCCGGAGGGTAAAGTAGCCGGTAAACTTACTTTTGCTCGAGGTCCAATATCTTGGCCTGAGGTTGGCAAAGCACCATTACCACCTTTTGTGTCTCTGACGAGACACAAAAACGAGGCTGCGAGATTTTTCTTACCATCAGGAAATCCGTCGGCTTGTTTGCCATCCAATATCATTAAAAAAATGAGGAAAGAAGACAAGTCCGCTGGGTTTCTTGTCCGATCTTCGTGTATGGCCGCGTTCCGGTACGGTGGTAAATTTGAGTATTTTATCGACGCATTTTAGCATTTTACCTAAGTACCTATTCTAAAGTTAACGTGAATTTTTTTTATTTTATTATTATTATTTACCACCTAACTGTACCTGCGACTTCTTTTCCGCGAGAAGTTGTTCAGAAAGAAACATTTTTATCTATTTATATTATTAATCTAAAACTAAATCGGAAAAAATATATTTAAAATCAAGTTGTTTATATTGGTCTCTTAAAAACTAGAAGGCTAGTTTCTTAGTCATACCATATCGATTATATCTGAAATTGTGTGTGTAAAAAAGCTGGACTTATAAATTATTATTTCCGGGCAGTAAACTGTATTAATAAAATAAAATATATTCTTACCGTCCATCGGAATGAGAAAGGTAATGCCAAAGTGTAGAGAGGATCAGCGAGAGTGAAGGAGTCTGTGCCCAACACAGGGGAGGCGGCGCGGCCGAAGGAACAAGCGCCCGGGGCGGCCGCGCTCTGGTATTCTTTGAGACAAAGGGCAAAACGCGTGCGGCAGGCGTGCGCACAGCCAGGGGCGGCGGCTGGCGCAGGCGCGCCGCCCCCACAGCACGCACCAGAAGCCAGTTGAAGACGGTAGTTGGAGAATTCCAGCACTTGTAGCTCGAACACGCCCGCCCCCGCCGCACACTGCGCATAAAACACACAAAATTATACATTCATCTCTTTCTTTATCAATTACGATCTTTTTGACCCTTTCCCGGTCAATTTGATGTATGACTGGTGATAGGTACCGGTGGTTTGTTGGTAACGATTCGTTTAACCAACGCTTGCCTCTTACGACCTGCATGAATGGGAGGCAAAAGGAGCTGGACTACAATGTGGAAAATAACTTTTGGGGGTCTACCACCTGTTCCTGTTAATTTAATAATGGTGTCATATTCCAGTCTGAGGGTTGCCAGTACACTTGCACTTTAAATTTAACACGTGTAACACAGGACAGAAACGCACTCATAAAGATTCAGTGCCACTTGCACTTTAAACGTAAGACCTCTACCACAGACAGAAACGCCCTCATAAAATACCTGATTTTTATAGACAACGGAGACGTGTGCTGGTTACTTTGAAAAAGCATTTGCTTAGGTACTTTTTAAAAGATTAAGCATCCCTTTATTTCCGAGTCATTTATGCTATCTATAGAAGATTTATATCACTCACCAACAGGAAAAGTGCCTACTTATACTATGTTTACTATAAACTAAGTTTTGATATGTACCGTACCAAAATCAGGTGAAATTAAAAAAAAATAGGTTAGCGACATGTCAGCTATTAAAATGTTCTATGTTGACTTTTAAAGTACAATTTAAGTGTGAAACCAAAACAAAACTCTTGACTTAAGCTTAGAGTAAAAAACAAAGATTTGTTCAATTTTCAAAACGTTTGTTTTATTATACAGTTTAAGTGTAAGTTGTATGTATTTTGTATGAGTAGTGTGTTCCACAGTTATTTATTTGTAAAAAGTTTTTATTTAACTAGCAAATTGCTGGTTTCACTGAGAAAAAAATGTTAAAAACACCAACATTTTTGTTACCGGTTACACGAAAAATGATTTACAAACGTGTGTTATCTTTAACCAAACCGGGGGCTGATTATGTATCTCAGTGGCCCACACAAAATGGAAAAGTGTACAACAAATAGCTGTCAAATGATGTCATTAGTGTTTGCTATCTCTATTGTATTTCTGTTGGCCACTGGAGATAGCAAATACAAAACACGTCATTTGACAGCTATTTGATGTACACTTTTCCATTTTGAGTTGGCCACTGAGATACATAATCAGCACCCAGTTTTTGTTAATTGTAGTAGAATTTAAAACCTCTAAACTCTAAAGTAAACCATGAATAAAAACTCTTTTGACTAACACCAATAAACAAAATAATTAAACGTTAAAAAGCAGTATTTAGAAACAGTTTTGTTTTCGTAGATATGACAATCTGATTTCTTTATTTTAGTAAGTATATAATAAAAAAGGTATTGATTACAAAACCGAAATGATTGGGCTCTACACAAAAAGAGTTTCTATATAATAGCTAAAGTTTAGTTCCTCATAAGTTCAAGTCAAAGAGGCTGAATACGTGACGATCTTTTTCAATTTTTTTGAAAATCTAATAATGATCTACTTTAATTTGCTTGCTTCCACAGTCTAGCAGTCCGGGTTCGGTTCATGGGTTGGGCAACAAAATCCAAATGTTTTGTTTTTCTAATTAAATCAATGTTGGCCGGGATTAGATATCAGTTGGCAATAGGTTTGCACTTATCACGTTGTTGAACTTAGTTTTTCCTCTGCAATCTCTTCGGGGATACGGGTGAGAAAATATATATTTTTCTTGTAACGAGAATATTCTACATGATACTACGTATAATCGACTGATATTTTGTTCGAAATCGAAAATTGGGTTCAGAACGGGTCTACCGAGGTTGTTTTTTATTTAGACGATTTTTATAATTTAAATGTCATCACTTCAAATATATTTGTATCAGTGTTTATTTCTATGTAGATCTTATAACTACAAATATTTTAAAATGATGAGGAAACATTAAAAATATTGAAAAAATAAAAAAGTAAAAATTGCATTAAAAACTAAGATTAAAATATAGACTAAATTAGCGAGTTTAGAAATATAAAATATAATTCAATTTTCATAATATATTCATTTTTTGTCAGATAAATATGGTTGGTTTAAAAATAAAAAGTTACCATTTATTTGTTTTAGCATAATAAATAAAATAAAAATCACTGTACAAATTTTACAAAATGTATTTTCTTGTCATAATATCAAGAAAAGACGAATAAGAAACAAGCACACGGCTCTGATGACGGTTAGAGACAGACATGGCGTCTCTCAAGTCTCAACAATACGAATACACAAAAATATTTAAATACATACTTTTTTATATATTGGAATAAATTTAAAAACACCTAGACTCAAAAACGCAAACAGCTTATCGTACATATATGGCTTCTACTATCGGGAATAGAACCCGAGCCTCGCGGTTGGTCACTGGAGTTGAGCATATACGCTAACCAATGACCAACATTGCATATAGAGAAACATAATATGGCATCGATAAATGAATATTATACAATAAGTATCTCATTAGATAATAATGAACTTTAAATTAAATAAAATAAATAATTTAAAACTCTGATAAAAGTGTTGTAGCTGTGTTAAGTCTAACACAAACATAACTTTTTCTCGACATGTTTGCACTCGACTTTCGTGGACTGCGCTCGAATTTTGGACTGATATTGCTTCGATTGCGAAGCGAAACGAGTGTGAAGTGTATAGTGTGGTACTAAAAAGGATGTAGTGGAATTGAATATGAATGGAATATAGCTTATGCAATAGCTTGCAATTCCATTGTATAACGCAATAAAGTTTTTTGTATCTGCCCACTATGAAATGAATTTATGTTTATCAATCAAAAATATTATTCAGTAGTTTAAGTTCTAGCCCTGATGATGTTGTCATAAGCGAAACCGGTATGCTATTTATAAAATAATAAATTGTAAGTGATACGTAAATCAGTACAAGTGTTTCTTCATTTAAAAATATTAATATGAATGGAAATGGATATTTGGTGTCTTCGACTTCTGGAAGTCCAATTCGTTTTTACTACCCGCTTTTGTAAATCCATTACTTAATTTTTAAGGATGGATTTCCACAAAGTAATGCAAACACAAATTTATTCTTCAATCAATCATCAATTTTAGAAAGTTAATTTTAGTAAAAAATGATAGAAGAAACTCAATCATGATCCTTTTACCTAACTGTCAGACGCCATTTTGAATCTTGGTTACTTTCTCATGTGCAATGACACTTGAAAGATTAAATTCAACGATTAATGTATGACACAATTGTCCAAGATTAATAACATATCTACAGATAACAACCTTCTTGAGGTTTATTGTTTAGATCTTTTTATTAATTATTAAAATCTGTCACGGTGAACCTCGTTTCACCCATTCAGTTTTTATCAGAAAAATTGAAATGTAGTTTCTCCTAGTTTTTTCGCAGTTTTTCCCTTTTTCTTATCTTTTAAACGTAACCAAAATTAAACAAATCAGTTCAGCCGTTCCCGATTTTTAGCGAGACTAACGAACAGTAATTGATTTATGTACAGATAATAATAGCGTAGGCGTAATACCTGGCAACTGATCTAAAATAACACGATCTCTTATCTTAGTTAGGTTATTAATAATGGCTGTAAATCTACCAACGCGTTTGATTTATAGATTGCCACGAAGCATAAAAAGTAAATCATAAGCTGGTAAACACATCACCAATCTTACGCAGATTGGTGATGTGTCGGGTGAAACAGGAGCGTAATAGAAACAAGTGTATTTACGCCCATATCCTTGTAAAGACAGAGGTAGAACCAGGGCACTCATAATTAACCTAAGGTTTTTAGTCCCATCATGTGGTATAAAATCTATCGCCAAAAGGGCACTTGTTCAATCCTGAGCAACGGTGTTTTTTGGCAAATTAAATACTAAGAAACATAAGAAATACTATATCACATTCCAGGATAAACCTTATAAATATGTAAAAAAAGTAATATAATATATACATAGTATATATATGTAGATTCAAAAATGCAGACATTCAAACCTTTATCACTCAAATGCCTTTCTAAGTGGGAATCGAATTAACACTGTGTAGCCAGTCCACTAAGTGAAATAGACCATCTGCCTCTCTGTCAGGCAGATAGTAAAAGGCAACACATGGTAAATGCCAAACAAGACCACTGGTAGTAAAATGTTGTGCAGTAAAATATGACCGGATTGGGATCCACAGCCAAAGGAATATGCATAAGTATCGATTTTAAATTTTCCCGGCCTGGGAATCAAACCCGTTACCAGTTATATTTATCACCAATATCATTACTAATACAAATTAATCTCCAATAAAAATAGAACCTAACACAGAACGTAATCAAATCGAACCGGTTCCGAGCAGCTCGCCAAATCGAACTAAAAGTAATTGACTGTCTTTAATTAAACGTAAAATTTATTAGAAACCCGTTTGATAATGAATTCTTCGATTTAACAATGCGATAATCATTCATTAATCGAAGCACAAAGCCCTCCGGATCAATTACTAGTTGGACAATAAACTATGTGGCTATATATGGAGGACGGCGCCACAAAAACTTGTACATAGTTTTTATAGCAATACGGACGTCCGGGAAGCGGGAGAAGGCGCACCAATTAGAATGCTACTCTATCTACTAGTAATTAATATAGCAGTATTTTATTGAATCAGGCGTTACTTTGCAGAAATCCTTGGTAACATATGTTGAATAAGCCTTTATTTCACTGATATCTCCTCTGTGGTCTAGCGGTCCAGGTGTTGGACCTGACTGCTTGAGGTCCCGGGTTCGGTATCCAATCCCGAGCAACGTTTTTTTATAAGAAAATTGGAAAGACCCAATTTTCTTTTTGTTGCACGACCCGGGATTCGAACCCGGGACCTCATGCAGCAAGTCCAACAACTGAATCGCTAGACCACAGAGGCGAAGATTACTCTACATTTAAAATAACAGTTTATATTACATACTAGCTGCTCCGGCGAGCTTCGTTCCACTCGTTTAGTTTGTTTTGAAAAAATTAAAATGTTGTGTTTGCTAATTTCTTTGGAGTAAAACTAGATAAAAATTATCCTATGTTCATTTCCTGGTTTTGAGCGACCTTTTTATCAATTTTCAGTCAAATGAGTTCAGCCGTCCTTGGATTATACATACTACTTTCTACTAAACTAATACGACTTACTTTCAAATATTGGATCATACATATTGTATCTATAATGTTGTTCTGTCTCTGTGGTCTAGCGGTCTGGGGTCGGACTTGAGTTTTTGAGGTCCTGGTATCGATTCCCGAATTGGAAAACAAAAATAAAATATCGTTTTCTAATTTTCCAACAAAAATAACGTTGTCAGAGATTAGCTATATACCCGGTTGGCTTACATATAGGCTTGCTACCTATCACATTTTGAGACTAAGTGTCTTCAACTAGTCGTGGGTGCCCTGGTTGTGCCTCTGCCTACGTCTTCGGGGAATAAAACGTGAAGATACTTTTTGTTTTGTTTCTTACAAGTATTTATATGTTAGTTGGCCCGCATTCCAGTAGACGCAGGTATGAAGTATTACGACGCGACATTAACATACTCGTATTATGATAATGAGTAAAGTATTAATTTCATTCAGATATTGCTGCCAGCAGGTCTCCGCTTCCAAAGCAATTTGTAGAAGATATACAAAAGTATTTATAGTAGGCCTGAATGTATTTGCCAGTCAACTATATAATAAAATTACTTAAAACCGCTGCAGTTGATAACCGTGTCGTCTAGTACGCAAAAAAATATGCATTTTTAAATAACTCAAAAACTGGTTGGATCTTGACCAGATGCATAAACGACTGCCTTTTAAGTATGTCCTGCTTTTCCAAAAACAACGCATCAAAATCCTTTTGCTACTAGCGGAATAATCGCATAACAAACAAACAAAAATACATACCGATTTTATAACTCCTGTTTTTTGGATTCGGTTAAAATAATAGTTGGATATTTTAGTGCAATGTTTTGAAAATAACGTTTTGACTTTTACTTACAAACTAGGTATAGAGATAAACATACAAAAATATCTTCACACTAAGTCCACAGTGGTACGGGCATAGTATCGAGTGCTGCAGACCTGCCTTTCCGCATTCATTACTCTTTTCATGCTAACACGCCAGTTTTGGCAACTCTTGATACTGTAATGGGATACTTTGGTACCAAAGCCAATATACCTTTTTATAGAGATAAAAACAGTTCATGTCTTTTTTCTAGGTTTACCTTAAAATTTATGAAAAGCTGTTCTCCGTTTGATGTCAAAATGAAATATACTTTTGATACAGTGTCGGATAAAACATTTCCTACCCACTTCGTTAAAATGTTTTTAACTGCTTTAGGGTGAATCTGCCTTTCATCTTGCCTTTTCAGGCAGCTTTTAAAAGGCGAGCATAACCTTACCGTC
>NJDD01003470.1:61157-84004 GCA_002245505.1 Calephelis nemesis
CGTTATGGCGGCAGGAATAGATAAGGCGGTGGTACCAATCCGGGTGAGTGGCTGCGAAACTCTACCACCTAGTAATAATACCTATATAATATAACCTAGCCTCTTACGAGCTGCCAGACAAAAGGGCAGATAGTCTACACAAAATATGCGGACCAACACGAAAGACAATAAAATGACAATATCTACATGTTTTTTTTACTTTTGGTTTAGGCATTGCCTTTGGTAGAGTTTAAGTTGCCCTTAATTTACTTGAATTGGCAAAATCGGTTCAAATTATTTAAAATTAGTCATAAGTCGTCATGTCAAGGTCTGGGATAAAGCAGTGGTAGTATTGTTCGTTCAGTAAGATTTACCGGCAAAAAGGAAATGCTGAATATACTAATTTCTTCACGAATATACTGTGTACTTTAACTAAAAACATTATATAAAATGTTATCAAAATTTACTGACTGTATGCAATAAGTAAATAAATGCAATAATTACGAAAACACTTCACCAACATTTTTTTTCAATTGTGCCAAAACCTTTTGACTTTTCATATTTTCAGTATTTGTAACTTAATTTTTTCTTTAACTTATCTAATTATTAATATTTTTACTTATTTACTTACAATAGACACACAACCATATATTATTTTCATGTTCATTCTATTTACTTTCAAATTACTCATTTCTGTTGTGTATAATATTAAATAACAATTACTTAAAACAGTTACTCAAAAGTAAACACCTTTAAGCATACCAAAACTGTAAACGTCGAATGATTCAAAAGCTTTTGCAATTAGAGACAAATTAGCTATTTATTATGCAATTACCTATCCTTATGACAGAATGATTTATCTTCATCTAATTTCGCACTTGGTGCTTTATTATTGAAACTCAAAACTTCTTTCGCATAAAAAACAAACAAAGATAAATTCAACATACGTTAAACATTCATATCTTTAAACACTTGTACACACTTGTACTGTTTTACGGATATAGCCCGGTGAAATTGTAAAAACCTAACGGTCAGCAACAAATTATCCATTCAAAAAAAATGTTTTAAGTATCACTTATAAAAAGTATTTTCACGCCCATGTCCCCGGAAAGGTAGACAGAGGCACAACCATGGTACCCACGAATGGGTGAAGACACTAACTTATCCAATCCCGGGCAACGTTATTTTTATAAGAAATTTGTTAATACAAATTTCCTACTTTTATTGCCCAACTCGGGAATCGAGTTGGCAACGCATCATTACCATCTTTGTTGTCTCTAGGCAGCGTGAATTTCTTACCATCAGGAAATCCGTCTGCTTGTTTGCCTTCCAGTATTATAAAAAAAACGCAAAAGGGTGGAATTTTTTTATCTTAACACGTGGCAGAACTAGAAATAGCCAATAAATTTAATAAAATAACTTTTATATTCTAAATTTAAAATAAATTGCTCTACCATTGATCAACATGATTAAAAAAGATTAACCATAATTTTAAAAGTCGTAAAAGCTTTTATGTGACAGTGGTTGACACATATGGGGAAATGAGCGCTTTGAGCTTTGAGCAACCATAACAGCAGCGAGTTGGGAGACAATAGTCCGTATACGAGTACAATGGTGCTAATTGGCGGTCCCACTCGAGACATCGTGCCGGGACACTGGGACACATCTGTCTTGTCTCTGTGTACATGGATTTTAGTATTTTAAACCTATAATCGCCTAATAATTGCTTTATTTCACAGTTATTTTTTATTAGATTTTATATGTGCTATGCAATATATGAATTTTGTGATAGTGCTTACTGTCATGCGGACAAAGCAATTTTTCTAAATGTATGACTTTTTTCACTTGGGTGTGTTTGTTCAGTTTATTAAAAAAAAGATGGCGTAATTTAATTACAAATATTATAATGCGAAATTTCATCTAGATCTATTCAGATTGTTTCAACAAAAACAATGTTTGTCGCCTCTGTGGTCGAGCGCTCCGGGTGTTTTACTTGATTGCATGAGGTCTCGGGTTCGAATCCCGGGTCGGCCAACAAAAAGAAAATAGGAAATTTTCCAATTTTCTAATAAAAAAAAATGTTGGTCGGGATTGGAAACGTGCCCGGTTGGCGATAGGCTTGCCACCTATCCCATTATGGGACTTAGTATCTTCGGCTAGTCGTGGGTGCCCTGGTTGTGCCTCTGCCTACCTCTTCGGGGATATGGGCGTGAAGATACTTTTATTAATTTCAACAAAAAACAAAAGCGGATTCTTTTTTCTTTTAATGATATTGTAAGTATAACTATTAAATATTTGTTGTTTTACTTATTTCTATTATTTTAATTGTTATTCAAGTTTAATAAATTCCAAATAATTAAATAATTTAAGTGCAAACAAAGAAGTCAAGCAAGAATTTTCAAAGCTTCTCAAAGATGATGGATGGTTAAACAAACAAAAATAAACGTAAATTATCAATATCTTTAAGAAAAGCTTTTACTTGCTTTGTTCACGATTAAGTCATTATAAAAGTATCATTCCTTTTAATACCTCCAAGAATATGTGTGCACAAAGCTTCATGAAGATTGGTTTAGTACTTTTGGCGTGAAAGTGTAACAAACATACTTACGTTTGCATTAATAATTATATTTATTTATATTTACAAGTGTGTAACTCATTGGTCGAAATTCGACCATAATAAATTTTAGTTATAAGATATTCAATATGTTTTGATAAAAACACCATCTTCAATTATCAAGACCAACTAATTTGTTTCCAAAGATTATAAATATAGTTTTCGCGCCATCTTTTGTCGTTATCAATATTTCTGATTTTTGTGTGTCAAATGTATGGTATTGTGTGTAATGATTTTTTATTGAATGCACTTTGTAATCAAAAACAATAGCTTTCCGCTCTTCTTCTATACATAAACTACAAGTGTACCAAATTTCATACTCCTCCGTCGGCTCAATTTCCGTAAAAAGGGGTCCAAAGTATTTTGCTTTACTTATTTAAGTATCTTCACGCCCATATCCACGAAGGGGTAGGCAGAGGTGCAACCAAGGCACCCATGACTAGCCGAAGATACTAAGCTCCACAATGTGATAGGTAGCAAGCCTATCGCAACTGGGCACATATCCAATCCCGAGCAACGTTTTTTTATTAGAAAATTGGAAAAACCCATTTTCCTTTTTGTTGCCCGACCCGGGATTCGAACCCGGGACCTCATGTAGTCAAGTTCAACAACTGAACCGCTAGACCACAAAGGCTTCACTTATTTATATTAAGATATAGTCAGGATGTAAAAAAGTTAGTAAATGATTTAAGCTTGACTAGTCTATTTCTTACAATGTCGAATGCAACGACTCGGAAACTCGATGATATAATGTGGTTCAACAGTGGCCCGCCGTCGCTTCGGTCTGACCGCTGGTATTTAAAAATATTTTATCATTTCAAAACTGCATCTATTTAATTGATCTATCTTGATCTCTCCGCTGTAAAAAATTAGATTTATCACGCACGTTCCACGTCAGTTGTAATATTAATTAAATGATATCGTCCTAAATTAAACTTGTTCGAACAGCTTTATGTCATTACTATTCGTCATCTCTACAAAAAACGTGACGTTGGTTTTAACCGACTTTCAAAAAAGGAGATTATATTTTACATTCCTACCTACATATCATTTTATGAATATTTTTATGGTATTGGAATTTCAAACAGGGAGACGCTCATATCCACCTATAGACACCAAATGTGGTAATACGAGCTGCCTGGCAGGAAGGTAGATAGAGCTCCAAATATTTATATTTTCAAATGTATGTTAAAGCGTCACTTTCTGCATTCAATGTACTCCAAATATTTAACTTTTCTTGTTTGTCTTAAATACTAATAATTAAAACAAGCTTCTGCTTTTAGATTGATTTGTGACGTCTAGTATTAGATGCATTTTTATATTTTTAAGAGCATCATTAAACAGTATCTCTCTAAATCTTGTTCTATACTTTAGGGTTGCCTGGAAGAGATCGCTGCCTTGGCGATAAGGCCGCCTTTGTGTATCTTCTTAGTGTAAGTTATTTTAATGTATTTGTGACTTATTTGTATTTGGTGCACAATAAAGAGTTATTATATTGTATTGTATAGTTTATAATAAAGGAGGCTGAACCAACACCTTTTCTCCATATTTTGTGAACCGATTTTGAAATATCTATTTTTATACACCCCGACGAAAAAAGGGGTAGTTGTTTGAAAAATTGACATACCCCTTATTTGAGTTCTAGACGGTAGTAAACATTGGTTTGCATCCATCTGGGCCAAAGATTTAATACAAATTTAATAATAAAGACAAGATATAAACAAAGTTTTCTCCAAGGTTACCTTTGTTGGAATGTGTATTTACAACCGTCTAAAAGCTCTTTAAATTAAAATACGTATAAAGTTGTATTTACGAGATTTAAATTCCGTGCTCTCATACTACTTGAGGTTTAATAAGGAACTAGCTGACCAGGCGAACTTCGTACCGCCTTAGCGTAGCAATGATAGAAAGATAGAAGAATAGTAGAAACTACTTTATTTTGTATAGCTGACCTATCTTACGTATGAGTACCTATTCAATTTGAACTTCAAAGTTAAATGTATATTTTTCAATATTTCTGAGAGATTTTCTTAATATTTTTTTCCATAAGAACCTTCTCCTAACAATGACAAATACAACAAAAAAAGAATTAGTGAAATCGGTCCAGCCGTTCACGCGTGATGCCGTGACCAAAAAAACGGGTTTCATTTTTATATATATAGATTTCAGTCATATTTTGACATACACATCCAGAACAATTTCTTAATTTTTAACCCCGACAGAAACAAGGAGAGTTATAAGTTTGACGTTTTCACGTAGGTGTGTGTGTGTGTGTGTTTGGTCGTATAAACTTAAAGTTTATGTATTGAATGAAAGATTTATTTTTTTGAAAACTAACGCAATGGAGATGATTTTTAGCTACACGTTGGACAGCTTTTGTTGGTGATTGAATGTTTTTAATTATGTGATTATCGTCCCAAATATTTTGAGTTCACCATTCGGGATCGTGGAAACTTCATGCTTACAGTATAATGTAACTAGCTCTCTATGTAAGCCGAAGGGGAAGAGGGGTGGGGGGAGTTATTGGCAGATAAATGACCGGAAGGACGCGCAGTTGCGAGTCGCGAGACACATCCGCCGAGATACGCGCAACTACCGGGGCCCGTCGTCTTTACTGTATTTGCTGCTTACTTAGCTTTCTCGATCGCCTCTATAGTCGAGGGGCTTGCGTACTCGCCTAGCTCCACCAAGCAGCTGCTAAGCTTTAGTTCGACTCCCGTCGGGGGCAGGCATTTGTGTGTTAAACGTTCATATTATGTTTTCATTTACAGGTCTGGGTGTTAAATTTCTTCT
Organism: Calephelis nemesis; assembly: GCA_002245505.1. NCBI lineage: Eukaryota > Metazoa > Arthropoda > Insecta > Lepidoptera > Riodinidae > Calephelis > Calephelis nemesis. Next base: position 66,544 of record NJDD01003470.1, read on the forward strand.
GTGTTATGCTTATTGCTGTTGCCATACAATTACAATACACTCTGATCTAATACTTACATACAGTCATCATGGTGGTATTAACATGTGAAATGGCATGCTCCGCTAGTTCAGTCATGTGGAAAGAATGACATATGAAAGATTGACAAAGCAGATATACAATGCGAATGTGGTTATATGTAGGTATCCGGGGAGACCAAGGCTGACATTTCAAGATCAGAACAATCGGATATTTTCCGAGGGTGGTATCAAGAGTCTCCGAAACCGGCGTGTTTGTATGAAAAGGGTAATGAATGTGAAGGAAGCCAGACAGGTTGGGATTGTGAGGTTTGGCACTTTATAGCCTCTGACTACCACGTAAGCGACTTAGATATTTTTTGACCGCCTCGTTGGTCGAGTAGCTAGCGTACACGTCTAACTACATCGCCTAACTACTCGGGTTCGATTCCCGACAAGGGCAGGCATTTGTGCGATGAACATTTAGATGTCAGCATTCCCGGGTCTGGGTGTTTATTAAATTTATTCTGGTATTTATTTAAGTATTTCTATGCATTAGTATCGTTGACTAACACCCATAACTCGAGCATATAATTTGCTTAATTTGGGCTTAGATTCAGTTTGTGTAGCTTGTCCTAAGATATTATACTAGCTAACCCAGCAAACTTAGTATCGCTTGACATTAATGCTTCGACAGTAGCGCAGTCTGTCGGATCCGATGTGAAACATTCCAAAAGCAACAACGACTTATTATTAAAAAATTAATTAAAAAACATTTTCCAGGAGACCAAATTGTGAATCGAAACCATTCTCGAATTCCCTTGAACACGCACAAAAACTTTCATCAACATCGGTCCAGCCGTCTTGAAGGAGTTCAGTGACATACACACTCACAGAAGAATTATATATATAAAGATTATTATATGTAAAATCTGATCTAATACTTAAATACTGTCACGATATCAATACAAGACAGAGTATCGCAAGAAATTATCTTGTGTAGTGCGATTAGGCGCATGACCGCTTACGTGAGGTGCAGAGACCGTTACGGGTGCGCAGGCGCAGACGCTCCTTATTCGGAAACAGTTCTCACGCCCCCACGCGCGAGACTTTATATAAAATTAAATCTGTAATTAATGCAATTTTTGTCGGTCTATGTAGTAGTTTTCCTAATAAGGCAAAAGACAGTGAGCAATCACGCGGTTTTACCGATGGTAAAAACTGTTGTAGGTGCCTTGCATCCTATGGCCGATGTTAGGTCAATTGTGCGAGTCTAGTCTAATGTACCCGCCAGAACGAACATGACATTGTCATTATGGCAGCAGGAATAGGGAAGGACGTGAACTGCACTCTACCACAAGAAGTCTTTACTCGCCTCCAGAAGGGACGGCACATGGTCTATCCTACAAGAAAGACCCGGACCAACGCTAGGGCTATCTACAAAAATCTCTGTATTTTTTATATAAAAACCCACATTCTGTTTTTACCCAGGGTTTTTACCGGTCAGAGCCTAAATTTTGTAGGGAAGAAATCTAAGCTTGAAGCATACTTGAACGAATAAAAAAATTTAAAAATGAAATAGTTAAAAATACATAAGTGACCTTGGGCAAATCGCTTTTATATTTATAAAAACGAGTATAAAGTAATTTACATGTTATGAGTGTTGGATAACGATACCAATACATTATATAGAAATACTTCAATAAACAACCAATATCACCCGTTTTCTAGACTTACAATTGATTTAGTTATATATTTCATTTCTTTTATTTTTAACTGTTTTTTCCAAAAAGGAGTAGGTTATATGTTTGACACATGTTTTTATGTAAATATATCGAACAACTTCTTTATTACTTCTGAACAGATTTTGAAATTATTTTTTTCAAAGAGCGTTCTTTCGAGATACTTTAGATTTTTGCAATTTCACTGCGAGATTGTCATAACTGCCGTGTCGTAGTTTGTGTATTTCAATACAAGGCTTTTGCAGAGAATTAAGATCATCTTCTTTCCCTGATAAAGAACGTCGCAAGAGCGCAAGAGCGCCGGAATGTTTGTAATCAGCACCGTTACCATGGTTAGATGGAAGTTTTTTTAGGGCTCAATCTATAAGACAGACCGCAAAACTTTACCACTTGACTAACAAGCCTTCTTTCCTTAATAATGTAACCATAACGTCAGTGCCCTTTATTGTCTTCTTTTTATTTAGAGCGTAAGATAGCCAGGAAACAGTATTTCACAAGAGATAATTAATAAGAGGCTTCAGTTTCAGGTTGGCTATGCAAAAGTACAAAATTTTTGCTTCTAGGCGACGAGACCAACGACTTTCTAATGGGAAGTTCTTAAATTTCCTACTCAAAAGCGTTATTATAAATTGTTGGTCGAAATTCGACCATAGTAAGTAGTGCGCCATTTGCGATCTTTTATCGTTATCATCAATATATTTGTTTGTGTGTCAAATGCATGGTAGTGTGGGTAATGTTTTATTTATTGCCTTAATGTACTCTATAAGCACATAAACTATAAGTGTGTCAAATTTTATGCTCCTGCGTTCGTGCAATTTCCGTAAAAAGGCGTCCAAAATTTTGGCATCACGTATTAATATATAGATATACATAAATTTTACCGAGGGAAGTTGCTTGAAAATCTTGCAATCTAGATACAAATCAAAACATCTTAGCTTAGCTCAGAAATGAACGTAATGGAAATTATTTTATGGTAAGTAGCAGTTATTATTTTACATATCTTTATAAAAGTTGAAGACAAGAAAGCCAATTTCCAAGTAGAAAGAAGGGTATAGTCCGGTGAAATTGTAAAAACTTCGCAATTAACAACATATTAGCCATTTCAAAAAAACAAAAAAAGTAGAAAGAAGCATAGTTGTAAATTTTTAACTCTCGGTGCATAATAGAGGTATTATATGTTTGAGATATATGAGATGTCAGATAACAAACACACTCTGATGCTTAGATACAACCGTAGCTCATAGGCACCGTTCATGTAACGGATGGGTCACGGTCATGTGGCCGGGACATTAGGGCATATTCTGCGAGTCTATGATACGAATAGGCAATGCGGTGTACCCTTACCCGGGCAAACTGTTGACCTAAAAGATATAGAGATATAGTATATGGTTAAACACATTTATCGTCTATTAATTATCTGAGACGAGTGGCCGTAGTTAGAGATCTTACCGAGAAACCTCTTAAAGGTTACGTTTCGTACAAATGATACGAGTATAGTGATCAGAGCTTACTCTTACATTCAAATGATGTCTAATTACTGAGAAGTGTGAAATATTTCCTCGCTCGCCGCTTCTCACGCAAATTAGCCGTCCATCAATTAGCCGGGGCTCCTCCACTCCCGCCAATTGTAGGTCTTCGGGTTAGGATGCGCAGCATTGACACATACAAGTATGAGAGACTTAAGTTTTATATCTATACAAGCTGTTGCCCGCGAAGTTGACCGCTTGGTCCCACAGGAACATGGTTTCGATATATAACTATATAACTATGTCCTATGTGTTAACCCAAAATATCCTCTATGTGTGTACCAATTTTCATTTAAATCGGTTGGGCAGTTTTTGCATTAAGGAGAAACAAACATACACACAAATTTTCGCATTTATAATATTAAAAGGATATAGTATTTCATAATCAAGTCATAGTAATAATATAATTTCAAAATAATTATTATTTCTGCTATTAATGTAATAATATGCTATATTTAATTTGATAAAGCTGACACAATAAAAAGTACCTACTTGAAACAAAATTAAGAACTAGGGTATTTAACACTTCTTTTGATTTATTAAGCAAAGTGATATATTTGGTATTTTTAACCGTCGACGCTTGGTAAACTTCCAAATGTAATGTTTTTTAGAAAAAAAATTTCTTCCTTCTTTTTCGAAGAAAAACATTAATTTTTTTAATGAAATACCCTTTAGTAATCAATTATCAGATAAACGTGAATCAGCAAGTGCTTTTGAACAAGAAAATATACATAAAAACTAATCGATAATAAGGAGGAACTTCCGTTTTTATCCTCATTATCATTTATGGACATATGATGTTAAATTTAAATCGTCGTGTATTATTACCATTCTTAATTATTTATATGGGATACTCACGATAATTTTTTATTTTATCGCCTATATATTATATTTATTTGTCGATATTTCGCCCTGGTACCATAGGATCTGGTTACGACATTCTATGGCCACAACGGTACTGCAGCAGGGAGCTGCATTTTTTGACAGGAGGATCTACTGATAGATGAGACTGTAAGTTTTCCGTCTAATTCTTCTTTTTGTAACATCCTTGTCACTATCCATTCTGTACACAACATCAGTACACACAACACTTTAACTATATTCCAACCCAATTACTAGGCAACTAGGCTCAAATATCGACTAATAAAATAAACATACATCGTGAGTATCCCATGTAAATAATTAAAATTTGTTTATTTATACGTTCAAATATTCTCCACTGGATGAAAGAACAGCTCTAGAACTAGCTCTATGGGCACATCCTAGGCCTGCTGGTCACGTGCCGCACTGACACACTCGCCACTCGCATACTAACGACACGTCATACCTATTCATATCGAATTTATCGTACAACTCCACCGAGCATGTTGTAAGGACGACTCACTAAAAGAATGCACGAAACTTGTAAAAAGTTGATAAAAAATAAGGTCGCCTTTTAATAGTCATATTAATCTTATGACAAATGATAACTGTATGCTAGTTTCCTTATAAAGCCTGATATATACACAAGTTTTAAAACTTAAGTCTCATTTGTATGTAATACATGAAAATCGCAAGCTTTTAAGTTAAAAAAATATCGATTTGAAGAATTAAATCATCTACGTACACAAAAAAGTATTTTCCTCAATTTTCCACAGATTTCATTATCAGATCGAGACATGGTTGCAACCTCGGAGATATGCTCTTAAAAATATATATTTTTTAAAAGTAGTTCCGAAATGGCGGAGAAATCGATTAACATACATAAAAAATATAGGAGCCGGACATTTTACTTCCTCCGTTTTCCAAGTCATTTAATAACGAATAAAACAAAGAATTAATTTAATACTTAACATGGCATAATTAATATAACGTAACAATTGCCAAAACGTGATTCATAGATACGTGGAAGTTTAAGTAGACACCTAATAACAATTATCCCGAAAACAGGACGAATCCCGAATATCCTGAATTTTATGAAAAAACACCGTAACTCATAAAAACACACAAATTTCTTTATTTCTGCCAAGAGTTTACAGCTTAATCTTATAAATAGTGATAAATTGATATATACACTTATCTAAAATCTTTCTATACATAACATAAATCTGCAGAAGAGTGTACTATGTACATTGAAGATAATTGTAAAAACTAGATGCAGGTGACGAAAAAATGCTATCAAAACTCATTTTTGGGATTTAAATTGTTTTTTGGTATATCTGTCGTGATTCTTACCAAATCTATTGAATCAATACCTGATAGATACTACTAGTACCCGGAGAAGGGTATAGGATAATTTTTAACCCTCTCAATAAAGGGGTTCTCGTTAGAGAGGGCTAAAAGTCAAAGAATAAATTGGGCTATAAACTACTATAATAAGCTACTATAAACTAACGAGGATTTGCCATTATGCAAACTGAAAATTAAAAATACACTTTGAAATATTACTTAATATTTATCTTTGTTTTTAATTTTTATTTAAGACTTACCGACCCTGCGAACTTCGTATGGCTTTAAAATAACTACAACTAACAATCTTAACTGCAATTTTACCATCTTTTTCTCTTCATAAAAACCTCATCATAACAATACAATACAATAAAAAATATTAACAAAGTTTGTCCATCTGTTTCAGCGTCATACAATGACCACACGAAATTTGGATTATTTTTATTTAAATACTTTAAAACTATTGGTAAAATATTTGGTAGCATTCTCAATATGGAAGGCTAGTTTATTTTTATTGTCGAGGTTGAGGCTGGACGGTTTCCCCCTTCCCCCTTTAACCGGCAAGTCCTGTGCGTGCGCCTGACCGCTTGGCTCATGCGAGATGCCGGTATTGCCTTAATTAAAATACCAACGCAGAGAGGTCGGGAGAGGGAACAGCTTCCCAGAGGATATTAATTAAGTTAGATAACCGTGGCTATGACGTCACTGGACAGGTTTGCTTGTAGATAATAAGCGAGGCTGCATCAGATTTGCATTTTGCAATTAATAAAATTAAAATTCACACCTTATCTCATTTGAAAAATATTTACATACATTTTATGGTTTTATTTATTAATCTGACACGTTTTGATGATCGATTGCCATGTTGTAACATGTAAGATAATAAGTCAATGAACTCGCGTTAAGATTGAGGTTTACACTTTCAAAATTTACCCACTTTTTAGGGAAAATATGTCAAAATGTTATTTGGTAAAGTTTTAATTTGGTTCAACCTCTGTGTTCGTCCGGGTCTCTATTTTTATGTATTTAATCAGCGGACAAGCACACGGGTCTCTTGATGGTGAGAGATAACCCTTGCCTATAGACACCATAGATTTATATATACACATTTATATATACACATTTATACATACACATAGCACCATAGAGACCAGTATTTAAAGCTGTACTTACCAAGCTACCTGGCAGAGAGGCTGATGGTATATTCTAGTCAGTGGAGCCGGACCAACACGTTCGTATTTAGATCATTAGCTTTAAAAGTATCTTCGATTTTTTTTATGTTATAGGAAGGCAAACACGCAGACGGGTTTCCTGATGGTAAGAAATTCACGCCGCCTAGAGACACCAAAGATGGTAATGGTGCGTTGCCTACCTCAGGTCAGGATATTATGCCTCGAGCAAAAGTAAGTTTACCGGCTACCTTACCCTCCGAACCGGAATACGTCATGACATTATGGCGATTAAATAATAATAATAATAACTACAATTAGATGATTTTTTTAACATCAAACGTTTATGTATTCTCACCACCATTTAATATATTCATAATGAATAACCAAAAACTGCTTTTAAAAGTATTAATAACACCCGTATGAGTTGCGGTCTCAAATTACAGAGGTGCGATCCGGGGAAGCGACCCCGATAATGTGTCCGGGGTTTTGTGAATGACGGTTACGACAATACATCCAAGTCCCGAGCGACTCTAGACGACACAGCTGCGACTTTTCGCCCGCGGCGGCCACGCGCCGCACCAACTGAGGGGACTGATGTAAATCACTACTTATTAACTGACTCTAAAAGGAGGAGATTATCAATTCGACTTAATAGTTTTTGTATGATTGTTACACTTTATTTCAGCTAGTAAAGAAAAGAAAGAAAAAAAAAATATTTGTTTGCGGAATATGAGTGTTACAAAGATGTTACAAAATTATTTAAGCTTTTCGACATATTCTGCCAGCTTGTGGTGTTCAAATATTTTAATAGGTTTTCATCAAATTACTAATTTTAATTATTTAGTTATAATCTACAACTCACTGTATTTTGTATTTATTACAAGATTATTTATTATTACAGCATTTTTATAATGTAAATTAATTTATCCCTGTCTACCGTAAACTAAAGAGCCCATTATGTCACGATCTGTAGGGTTACTCTTGAAGCTCGATTCACGCAATATTGGAAATTGGAATCGAGTATCTCATTTTAGGTACTTTTGAACACAATAGTGGCGAACTATTTACATTCAAGTGATAGTAAACATTTTTTATCGTATTCGTTGATTTTATTTGTTTCTAAATGTTAATAAGTCAGTAGTACCCCGTTCAAAAGTACTTAAAATGACATATACGATTCCAATTTCCAGTTTGCATGATATCGAGGTTCAAGAGTAGCTCTACTGACTAGACTTATACTTCATATTGATGATAATGTTGTTGCGCTCTTACAAAACTAATTTGAAAAAAAAATACTAAATTATAAAATAAAAACTAATTTTAAGTTATCTATCTTCTTTAAACGAAAGGAATAGATAGAGATGAAACATTTTAAGTGCTGTCAGATTAGTCTGTACATGACATTTTTAAAGACGTTTAGTTTATGACTCGAAAAACGTTGATTAGGAACAATTTCACATATACGGAATAATCTGACATGTCTAAATTGTTCCATCTCTTTTGATTAGTTTTAGGTTTTATATTAGTAAGAAAAATACGTAATGTTTAGTGTAGTTTGACGACATAAAATTAAAATGGAAGACTATTTTTACAGTGTTACTGCCCTTATATGATTATTATAAAAGACGGTGGGTATGTCTTACCACAAAAATGTAGTCGCCTTTTTAACTAAACACTGTCTATAATTGATATTCAAACAATAACATGTTACATTTTAATGACGTGGCAATATATTATTGGTTGGGAATGTTGACCGCCTCGTTGGTCGAGAGGCTAGCGTACTCGAATAACTACACCCATCAACCGTGATGCTCGGGTTCGATTCCCGACGGGGGCAGGCATTTTGGTGATGAACATTTAGATGTCTGCATTTCCGGGTCGGGGTGTTTATTAAATTTATTCTGGTATCTATTTAAGTATTTATATGTATTAGTATCGTTGACTAACACCCATAACACGAGCATATAGTTTGCTTACTTTGGGGCTTGGTTCAATTTGTGTGACTTGTCCAGGGATATTTATTTATTTAATCTTAGACAGTGTTTAGTAAAACACGTGTTCAAAAAGTGTTAATTTTTTTGTTATAAAATGAAACTAGTTTGAAATTATAACGTTTGCTAAAAATAATGTTGCCGGAGATTGGATAAGTGCCCGGTTGGGTATAGGTACTATCACATTATGAGTCTAAATATTGGTAAGTCATGGTTACCTTGGTTGTACCTCTGCCTACCTTTAGTGACACGGGCGTGAAGATTCTTACTTACCGATACAAGCGAGCTGTGCTTTAATACTTACGATTTAGTTGTTTTACACTGACGAAGTATGAATGAAATCTGCATGGTGTGCCTGCGGCTATAACAGGTACCGTCAGAATGGTATAGTCGTGACCAGCAGGCGGTGCGACACACAACCTGCGGTCACCACGCACGCGGCATTTACCATCAATGGAGAGAATCCTTTATGAAGGACCTGGTCTTCTATTCTTATATATATTTCTGAAATATTCGTCTCTGTGATCTAGCGGTCCTGCATGAGCGTCGAACTTGACTTCTTGAGGACCGGGTTCGATTCCCGAGTCGGGCAAAAAAAAAAAAGAAATGAATATTTTCAATTTTCTAATAAGAATAACATTTCCCGGGATTAGATATGTACCCGGTTGATGATAGGTTTACCACCTATCACATTGTGGGACTTAGTGTCTTCGGCTAGTCGTGGGTGCCCTAGTTGTTTCTCTACCTACCACTTCGGGTATATGAGCATAAATATGCTCTCAAATAAAGCGCAAGCAGATGACAAGATGGGAAGAGAACATCAACATGGTTATAGATAACTGCAGGCAAATTGCAGTCAATATTTGGACTTGATAATGTCAACAACAAACATTTTAGCACAGAAATATTTTTTTGAAGTGGCTCTCCGCTAATTTTGTTGCTAACCGCGAGGTTTTTGCAACTTCACCAGACTATTGCACACGAAATGGTGTATTTGAGGAATCTACCATGCAGTTCTTCAAACATCTATTACATTCAGCGTTTGAAGCAACTACTTTAAGAAGCATATTTTTTTTTGGCAAAAGACTGTGAATTGTAAGAAATAGCGGTAGCTTATTGGAATCTTTAACATTATAGGTGCTTCGCTATCCTGGCACCAGGGCGTTGGCGGCTACCCCACCCTCCGGACAGGAACACGACACTATGATTATGTCATATAAGATTGAGATCTTGACACAATCAAATACAAACATTACAGCTACATATTTAAAATGGTAAAATGGAGTATCTCTCATCAATTTCTTTAATCACCTATTCCATGAAGCTTTTAAAGCTACTTCTTAAGAAGCGTTTGCGTGAATTAGGCACGAATAATATAGGTCGTCAATTACATGGAGCTTTTGAGGCTATTTTTATGAGTCTTTTGAATAATTAAGGATTTCACCCTTATTTGAATTTTTTTAAGCTGCGGTTTTTATAATGATTTACTGATACAATAAAATAGGTTTATTTTAGCCTTAAGGTACAGCCTCATTAAAAAAGTAAGAATAAGACATTTGATCCCGACCTTATTTATTCTCTACATTATGGTTTGCGACGCGTCTATATAAAAAAACGACAGGTTGCACTCCGGGAGTGCCGTCAGAAGTGAAAACTTGAACGACTTGAAAGAACATTAACGTTGGCATTTTGACATTGTGGAATGGTTAGGGAATAATTTTGCACTACTAACTTTAATTATCAGTATGAAAGTACTATCATTTATGTGGTAGAATACAATATTCATTTATTGCGCTATCGTACACAAACATGACAACACGAACATTCGCGCAAACACCCTGCTCCGTTTAACCGAAACATTTTTGTACAAAACAGGCATATAGTTTCGTCGCGCAATAGATTTACTCTCCATCCGTCTTACGCATTTTCGATCAGTTTAAAAGTTTTTACCCTTTCCAAAAAAGTGCGCATCGCCGCTAAAGAAGTTTTCGCTTCAAGAATGCATAAAACAAGACGAGTAACACCTTCTGGTGTTTTTTTCTCGTGCGTTGTAGCTTACAATTCAAGAGAGAAATCAATATTACCTGCAGAACCCTTAATATCCAAACACAACATAATGGCGGTCAATCCTGCTGTTGTGAATGGCGGCCGCTACGTAACATCAGGTGACTGTGTACCAGCTGGCTCCAGAAACAAAAGCTGTTTATAAATGATACCTGGTGCGGCACAGCTGAATCGGTCGTGAATAGCCTGGGGCGCCCACGCCGCGCTGGAAACTGACTGTGAATGGGCAACGGGAATTTCGTCCTTACATAGTAATGGTGATAGCTTGTAAATATTCTGGTATTAATAAACAATGGTAAGATGTCAAGGATGTGCTTTCTTTATAAAAAGTATCTTCAAGTATCCCCGAAGAGGTTAGGAGAGGACGAAGACAAAGTGATAAGCGGCAAGCCTATCGTCAACCGAGCACATATATAATTCCGGGCAACATTACTGTTATTAGAAAACTGAAAGAGCATTTTTTGTGGCCTGACTCAGGGATCGAATCCGGGACTATAACTAGTCAAGTCCGACGCCGTACCCTTAGACCACAGAGGCAATTACGAGGATTTGTTAAATAAATCAAAATTAGTACGAAATGTATAATTTCACGCCAAGTCCCTGGTTGGTAGACAAAAACTATTGACTACCAAATACCACGATTCCTACAGACGTTCCTAACGCATTTGTGATACTCCTGGTGTTGCGGATGCCCGTGGGCGGCGGTGATCACTTTCTATCAGGTGACCCACTTGCTCGTTTGCCTCCTCTTATATAAAAAAAAGACGTGCCTAGCTTCCTCCACCTGAATCGTTTTAATCCTGGACCTCTATATGGAATAAACTATTTGCTTCCCTGGCAGGACTTAATTAAAATAATACCTCGGGTACAGATCTATTACCTTACCTATTCCATCTGCCATAGTCGCTAGTGGACTTGCTCAGTAGCGGAAATAGGACAGTTACGAATCTACGTCTATCTTCTATCTATGGTCTCTTTAAGCCGCGGTTGTCTCTTATCATAAAGAAATCTAGTGATTGTTTACTGTCTCGTACCATAAAAGTTTGGTTAATCTATTCATACAAAATTCGGTTTTTTGGTCATTCTGGAATTAAAAGATTTTTGCTACATTCCAATACTTCAGCAAGAAATCGAGGCAATGAGTGAATGGTTATTTTTGTAATTAGGCAGCACCAAATTCTAACACTTCAGCAAGAAATTTATGTAATTAATAGTTTTGTTATACTTACTTTTATAAATTAGGTATGGCAACATCAGAAACGATTGCATGAGACTGAGTAAGTTTCAAATGTTTGAGTATTCTGCGATCTGGCATATTGAATCTTGTTTCTGTTCGTGTCAGACAATCGTGGATTTGCTCCATTGTTATTTTATAATACCTAATGGTAATGTATAACAGTAAAGAGATTCTCGACGGTTGTAAACACGCATTCTAACAAAGGTAGCTTTTGGAGGAAACTTTGTGTCCATCTTTCGATTATTATTAAATTTGGATGAAATCTACGGGTCAAACAGATGCAAACCAATTTTTATAAATATTATTGCAGCCGTCTAAAACCCTTACAGAACAACTGAGATGTTTATTAAATTGGATTTTTTTTAATCAAATTGAAATTACAATTTAAAATAATAAGCGAAAGAATAACTCAACTATATTGAAATATTTCATATTTTTTGTTGTGTAGTTTGGAACCATCTCAATGAAGTCAACATTCGAAAAAATAAAAGTTCACATAAAATCGGTTCATCCGTTCAAAAGTTATGGTGCCACAGACACGTCAAAATTATAACAGCTAATTTTTCCGTCGAGGTTCAAAGTTAACGCAAAGATACATTCTTAAATGTAAATACTAATATTAAAGCAAATACCGACTTAAAAATATAACACAAAAATAACAGCAGGTACCTACTACTATTTAAATTATGCACTTCGCAGCTTTAGCTTTACATTTTTTAATCTTTTTAAACTGTATACTTTTATTTTAAAATTGGCTGACTCAATCTTAATTTCAGCGAAAAGATTAATTGTGTGTAATAAAAACTCTATATTGTCTATTACCGAAACTTGACGAATATAGCCGAAGCGCATAATTTAAATAGTACTACTGTACGTTATAGTGAGTACCTACACTTGATTTAACTAACATTAAAAGTGGCCAGGTTCCGTTATTTCCAATACTAGCAACAAACTCAAGTATTAAGCACTTACATACTTAAGAACATTAACCGCTTGCCTCGATCATGTTCCCGCGTTTGTGTAAAAAGGTCGAGGAAATTACTGCGATCTTTGCGATCTTTAGAGATCGTTGAATTCATTGAACAAGCGATTTACAAAATTAACTTGTGCTAATAAATAAAAATCACCTCGTTGGTCGAGTGGCTAGCGTACACGTCTAACTATACTCACCAATCGCGAGGTTTGGGTTCGACTCCCGAGGGGGACAGGCATTTGAGTGATAAACTTTTAGATGTCTCCATTTCCGGGTCTGGGCGTTTGTTATATTTATGCTGGTATCTATTTAAGTATTCCTGTGTATTAGTGTCGTTGACTAACACCCATAACACAAGCATATAACTTGCTTACGTTGGGGTTGGATTAAATTTAAAAAAAAGCAACTTTTAAAATTGTATATAATGATGTATATTATTAGGTATGAAGTTTGAATGCAAAACTGATTTATTTCTCAATGATAAGATGATCACATCGCCAAAGATGACTTAACACCCTAAGGATTGTTGAATCTTTTGCAAAAAATGTTCTCTTAACTTTTCTACCCAGACAAAAATTAAACAAAATATTTTAGTTTAATATAGCCCATTGAACGAGCAAGGGAATATAATATTTTATAGAGTTTAGGTCTCTTATCATTACGCTAATTATTATTGCACAAGGTGAAGTTGCGGGCGGAACCTAGTAAGCTATATGGCGGCTGGTGTAGGTAAAAGACGGTGGTACTTATCTGGGCAAGTGTACTAATCTGTTTAGATTACCATCTAAAAACGTATGGTATGGTTTGGTTAGAGATTAAACAGAGTAACTCTTAAGATGAGTTGAAAACCGAACCCGGTGTTAGCACCCGCATGCGTGTGACTACACACCAGCCGCGAACGTGCCCACATAACTAAGAAGACCCCATCACGTCCTATCGGATCCTCTGGATCTAATAATTGAGGCAAACACAAACTGTCAAGACACTACGCTGCACTGTCGCTTCTGGTATCGTAGATGAAGGTCTCTGTTGCACCGCCGCCTAACGCCGAGCGACGAGCTACTATTTCTTCATCAAATCCAACCAGTGACCAGATCGCAGCACCTAGTCAAAGTTTGGTCTCCCGGGAGACAGCCTGTAACATATTTACTTCTTACTAACCTTGTAAATATCTCAGTTTGACTCCTTATATTACTTGTAATGTGTACATCTTTTGGCCTTGTAAATATCTTTGTTTATAGACTGTTTTTGAGGATGCGCCCCTTATGATTGTTATTGTTCTTGTTTTTACTGTGTGTTTTACAGTTTTTCTCCTCAATAATCCTTTCCAGTAATAGAAAAACACCAAAATTTACAATATTTGACATCTTCAATGACACTAATGAAAGTTTGAAGATGTCAAATATTATTTCTTTTTATGGAAACGAGGAGGTTTAGTTGCCGTCAAAATTCTAATCGACCAATCAGATTTCTTTATTTTAAATTGCAAATTCCGGAACAGGTCGAGCCGGTATAAAAGGGGGACGATCCAGCCATCTGGGCATTCTGAAGATCGTGGCATAAGTCGACGGAGAAAGCAAAAAGAAGAAGTAACGGAGGAACTGCTGCCTTCTAACTATTATCCGGTGCTTGCTGTCTGGTGCCAGCTACCTGGTGCCTGCTGCCTGGTGTCCGCTCCTCGGTGCTGGACCCGAGGACCCTAAACCGGCGGTAGTTGCCCCGCCGGTGTACTTCTCTGGCCGCCTTCCCAGCGGCCCTCTTCTTCTGCTGCTCCTGGCTGCTGAGGGAAGGCGCCAAGGGGTCCTCCTGCACCTACGCCACTGAGGCCCGTAGCAGCGGTCCTCCGTGCTGCGCTCCGTGCTCCGTCGACCAACTTCAAACCACCGACGTATCCCACGCCCATTTATTCCTTTTTATCTCTATCCGGCAGAAACTTTGTGTATAGTGTACAGTGCACAGACATTTATTAAGACTTTTAAACTTTAAATATAGTATACCTTTGTTTAGATTTTTATTTTAAACCTTATATCAACAGGATTCCCTACCAACAGTCAAACTTAAGAAAGTTTGACTGTTTGTTTGTTAATTTTTCTGTTAACATAGTGGTGGGTGGTAGCTAAGCCACCCCCACTACGTTACAAGCCATAGTTGTTGACATTGTAGGGAACAGTCCAGTCCATCTAAATAATTATGTCTCGGGCTGAGCACTCTGCTCGGCCCGTAAAGTCTGGTGAAGATGTAAAAACCGCGAGGTTTGCAATATGTTAGTCATTCCAAAAAAAAATGAGCTGTTAGCCAAAAACTATATTGCCTATACTCCGCAAAAAATCTCAAGACCAAATGTAGGTGTAAAAAAGTAGTACTTACTTTGTCAACGGTCCAACAAATTTCAACGCTGAACAGTAACTAAACTTTATTTAGGGTTATGCTTTCTTTGTTAAATAAAATAAAAGTAAAAGAAATGGCACATTTTAGACGTGTCAAATTAGTCTGGATATAATAATTTGTGACGTTTTTAATTAACGTTTTCTGAGAAATAGATTAAATGTCTGCTGTGTACATACTAATCTGACATCATTAAATGTGTCTCTTTCTGTTATTTTCATTCAAAGAAGATAGCGATAACTTAAAATTGAATTGATTGATGATTGTCAAACTACAACTTTCAATCATTTACCTATTATTTAATTGATTTAATACTAAAAACACATTAAGTTGATTTGAAAGAATTCTGCTTCTTTTTATAACCTAATTTCCTAAAAATATAAGTAGGTATGTCTCTTTTTATTACTTTTTGTTCAATCGCACGTACAACTAAACTTTTTATTTAAAAAATGATAGATGATTGAAGATTCCTCGCCATCAAATACTATCTTTCAACAAACGATAAACGAAACAACAGTACAACGCACAACACGAAACAACATTACGTTTTTATTTCAAAAATGATTGAAAGATGATGGAAGTTTTCTCCTCATCAAAAACTACCTTCCATCAAACGATAAACGAAACAACAGTTTGATAGTTTATTGTTGAAGCTCCAGTGCTGTGAACATTTAGAAGCAACGATTTGATAGTTTATTGAGGAACATAAGGCCGAACAGAGTAGGGCTTCGTGATGTATGATAAACTCAGCATTGTATGGTATGTTAGACAAATTGAATGAGCGTGTCGGTGGTCGGAACCGGTCGCGACAAGTGCACCGCTCACCTGCGCACGCGCATGTGTAGTACATACACCCACACATTCGTGTGGGGTAAAGTACTGAAGGTATCAAAAGTCAAACTTGGAAGGATATACTAAAAGTTATTTAGCAAAGTACCCTGAAGTCTTCTCCGTATTCGAAGAAAGCCGTATTCTCTATTTGAATATTGAAAGAAAATGATGAAAGATTTCTTGATAACAAGAAGAGACACCAACATTTGAAGGCACTAATATAATAAAATACGAAACGATTTTTATAATTATGTTACGTTGCAACAGAGCGTCATTATGGTATAATTTTGGTATATTGATGGTCACAAGACTGGACAACGAATTAGGCTATTCTTTATCCTGATATGTAAGTTACGGTAAAATAAATCATGTCTCTTTCTACCAGGCAGTTTGTAAGAGGCGAACATAAGTAGGTCATTACCAACAAAACTACGGATGGCAGAGTGCTGTGCAACATGCCTGGATAAGGATTTAACGCCTTTCCAGTCACCATAATGGCAGTGCCATAAATTCTTTCAGTGGTTATGGTGAAAAACCCCTCAAGACATTGGCGCATAAGATCCAAGGTGTATTTTTTTTATGTGATTGGAAGGCAAAACGGATTTCTTGATGGTAAGAAATTCAAGCCGCCTAGAGACACCAAAAGTGGTTATGCGTTGCCAACCTAAGACTGGAATGTTAGGCCTCGAGCAAAAGTAAGTTTACCGGCTACCTTACCCTCCGAACCGGAACACGTCATGACGTTATGGCGGCAGGGATAGGTAAGGCGGTGGTACCAATCCGGGCGAGTCGCTACTAAACTCTACCACCTATTTAGATGTCACGGTGTTAGTGACTTCGAGCCCATATTCGCCTTTTACGAGCTACCTGGCAAGGAACGCAGGTTATATTCGACCATCTGGAGAAAGCCGTATGTTTGTTTGGTGTCTGATGCAATAAAAAAACTCGCGTGGGAGAGCTTACTGTCTTCAAAACGCGGGGATTATCATGGAAACGATCTAGTAAATCAATTAAAATAATTAGGTAATAATGCTCGCCTAGAAAATGATAAAGTATCCCCATAAACACTTCATGATTTATTTAAAGTTGTAGTTTATACCACAGGGGGCACGAAAGCAGCAAATGCAGCAATGGGGTGCCGTCTATCCTGGCAGTCATTAACAAGTAAGTCGTGGCCCATGCAATGGTCACTTGCAAGGTTTACTTGATCGAATTAAATAAATAGTTTATTTATTCTATATAAATCGCCTCTGTGGTCTAGCGGTCCAGGTGTTGGACTTGACTTCATGAGTTCCCGGGTTCGAGTGTCCCGGATGGGGCAACAAAAAAATGTAGTTT
>NJDD01003470.1:88714-104094 GCA_002245505.1 Calephelis nemesis
CGCCGCAATCTCAGCCCGAGCACCCTGGTTTATTTTTAGCCAACTGGTTAACGTATCTACTACTCGACATGAACGAGAACTGCAACAAATTCGATTATGGCATATGTAAGAACAACTTGAATCTGGCCAATGTCTATGGTAATATTAGAATATAAAATTTTCATTGTTTGCTTAAGATCAGAAGTGGTTATTTCTTTTATCACATATTTTCTTTTTCGTCTAACTTTACCGAACATTGGTGGATTTTCCTATTAATCCCCCGTATTGGCCCGGGCTCCTTTCTACTATAGATCATTTGCCTTCGTGCCAGGCAGCACGTATAAGGCGAGCATAGGTTTACCGTCACCTACCGCCTTAGCTATTTCTGCCGCCATAATATATGACGTGTTCCGGATTGGAGGGTAAGGTAGTCGGTACACTTACTTTTGCTCGAGGCCAGACATCTCGGCCTCAATTTAGCAACGCACCATTACCACCTTTGGTGTCTCTAGGCGGCGAGAATTTCTTACCTAAACCTAGTTTACCTTCCAATATCATAAAAAAAAACCTACTAATATAAATCTAAAATAATATTGGTCCGTTTTTGAGTGGGAGTTAGGTACGCCTAATATACAAAAAAAAAATAAGTTCTGTCTGTTTCTTAAAGATGTTATAATAAAAGGCTATCCGTAGCTAGCAGTTAAAGAATAAGGAAGCTTTATTAATGCCAATGAATACTGACTGATGGGAAATTTAATTGTGATATTTTTAATTTGTCAAAACTGATGTTGTAGCAACATTCGACTGAGAATTGATTAAACTTTGTATCCATCTTTCGATTACTATTAAACTAGCGACCCGCCCCGGCTTCGCACGGTTATGAAATCTACAAATAAACCTTCCTTTTCAATCACTTTATTAATTTAAAAAACCGCATCGAAATCCGTTGCGTAGTTTTAAAGATTTAAACATACAAGGGACAGAGGAAGCGACTTTGTTTTATACTATGTAGTGATTTGAATTAAATCTTCGATCCAGACGGATGCGAAACCATGCTTAGATACAAGCGTCTAGTCTTTTATTATAATATGTAGTATTATAGTCTTTTGGGGATTGATGTTTGACATAAATCCTATACTCGGGCCATTTAGTCTATGTTCTATACTCGAGCCATTTGACCGCCTCGTTGGTCGAGTGGCTAGCGTACACGCCTAACGACATCGACCAATCGCGAGGCTCGTGCTCGATTCTCAACAGGGGCAGGCATTTGTGTGATGAAACATTTAGATATTTGCATTTCCGGGTCTGGGTGTTTATTAAATACATTCTGGTACAAAAACATAAAATTTGTTTACTTAGGGGTTGGATTCAATTTGTGTGACTTGTCCAGGGATATTTATTTATTTAAAAAATTTAGTAGTAGGTCAGTTTGGCCGCAATAACGTCACATACAGAAACTTTCACATTAATAATATTAGTATGGATTGTCATAGTGAAGGTATGCGCTGGCAAAATCGGTCGGTCTGTCCGTGTATTGTGCAATTTCTTGTGAGAGGAGTCGCAGTGGCGGTCTCATGGTGGCGCGTGACCTGACTGCTAACGGCCGACGGTTGGTCGCGACCGGGAACTGACTGTTACCATTCTTTCACCACTTACACACACATACAACTGCACTACACACACATTTATAGGTACCTTTATATCATTAAATATGTATCCTTAGACGAATTAGTTTAGTTTTTTAATATTTTATTAGTCTTTTAATATTTTTTTATTATAATGAAAGGCAAACAAGCAGACGGATTTCTTGATGTTAAGAAATTCACGCAACCTATAGACACCAAACGTGGTAATGGTGCGTTGTCAAGCTGAGGTCGGGATGTTAGGCCGCCAACTAAAGTAAGTTACCCTCCGAAGCGGAACACGTTACTGTTTAAGAAATATTTTTATTTTTTGAGAAATAAAAAAAAATACAATTAAAAAAAGGTGAAGATGCTCCCTAACATTGTTTTAGAAATTCAAATATTTTACGAACTTATTCAAACGTAGTGTCGTATAAAGTGACCACAAGAATTAAAGATGCGGCACCTTTACAATCCGCAAGTGCCGACAAACGCAGAAACCGCAGACGATTGGTAGTAATGTGGTTGACATCGAGCTGCCTTAAATAAACCGCCTTTTAGATTAATACAAGCTCATTTTACTACTTCGACTGTTTATCTAAATCAAAACTTTTAATTTCTTTATGAAATTGTTAGAGCTTTCGTCGGCTTGAGTCGAAAGGGTATAGGTTCAAATCCTGACTAAAGCAAAAATTTTTCTTTCTTAAAAATTTATAGCGATTAAAAGCGGAACAATTGGTAATTGCCACTTTAAAGTTATCTCGTAAAATTTAATTTCAATTAGTTTCCTCAAAATGGCAAGGTTTTCGTCAATTGAGAAATCCATTTTATTTCAATTTAATTTGATTGAGTGGCTACTTATTCCATTTCTTTAATTTTGCTGCTTATTACACGAAGGATTTTCAAGCGTAATTCGAAATGGAGAAAATAGAAAGCAATCAAATATGAAAAGAATAATAAAATATAAAAAAAAACTGTTTGTGTACTTATGTACACGCGTTAGAAGTTATACTTCTTCGGCGTAATAAGATAAAAATCTTATTAAAAATTTTATTTTTTGCCTTATTTTACATTTGTAGACAAAATGACACTAACCATAGAAATAAAGAAATATTGTGAATACAGTTGTCAGTTCTCACGCAAATATACGACTTTGTTGGTACCTTTTTTTGAAAAACTAAAATGTTATCTATAGCTAACTTCATCATGTCGGTTTCTCGTGACGGTATGCGCGCGCATCGTAAAAATTTACCCTCATCATTTTTTCAAAATAAAATGATGTAGGACTATTTAAATTATGCGCTTCGGCTATATTCGTCAAGCTTCGGAAATCCGAATGTATTTTAAAGATGTCTATGTACAGAGTTATTATTACATAATTAATTAATTTCGCTTAAATTTTGATTAGGAGAGCCAATTTAAAAATAAAAGTATAAAGTGTAAAACCGAAGCGCGTAATTTAAATAGAAGTATTATATCTTTAGGGCTACTATTATTAAGAAAGATATTGCAATTTTTATTTCTGGAAATATTCTTTTCCATCCTTTTAATATTTTAAATGCGAAAGTGTGTATGTCTGTTTGTTACTTCTTCATGCAAAAACGGCTGAACCGATAAAGGTAACTTGGATTAACACATAGGATAGATTTTTCCGGTAAAATATTTTTGTGGGACAATTACCACGTGGGCAACGCCGCAAGCAACAGCTAGTTCTTCATAAAATTCAGCTTCCCATTTTTTTACAAAACTGCTGATCTGCAGTCTCAAACTGCCTCTAGCGATGACCACAAGATGTCGCAGTACAGTTTGAGAACCCAGGATTAATTTAAACTCCCACTACTAATAACAGGACGCTTTATTAATTTCAAACGTCAATTCATGGACACTATAATGATGTAAGACGAAGTGTCTGTCTGTCGTTTCCCAATGTCAGGGATTATCTTAATCGGATTAGCTTGATGGAGCTCGCCTAATGCCTAATTACCGTGAACCAACATGGACTTTGTGGAGTCCTGTTTGATGGAAACATCTTAAGTTTTAGAGCTCTGTCCTTGTGAGTGAGTGGTTAATGCAAAATCCTTAACAATGCCAATGCACGAGGTTTGGGTTCTATTCCGGGTGAAACATTATCGTGATGCATACCCCCAGTACCAAACCTTCCAATTGGATCGTGTTTATAGAAGAGCGATATGGCTCGTTGACTACCTTACTTTCTCCATATTGGTCTGGACTCCTTTGCAGAATAGACCATCTGCTTTCAAAATCTGCTTTAAAACGCAAGCGTAAGTTTACCGTCACTAACACCGTGACATCCTAATAGGTGGTAGAGTTTCGCAAGGAATCGTCCGGATTGGTACTGTAATATAATTTTCTAAGCCGGCCTTTGTAGTTGGTAACTGCAATGGCCGGTATTAAAAAAATAAATAAGTTCTTTCTTAATAATTTTAAAAATGTAGAACCAAAATTCATTTTAGTCTGCGACAGTCTGCTACATGTTCTGACACGGTCCACTTCTAGTAATCTCAGTCTACTTTCTTTTGATTATTCTACTACAGAGCTCCAATTCTATAAGCCGACGGAACGTCTTACTATGACTGCTGCTTGCTGCTTGGTGTCTGCTGCTCGGTGGTGGGAGGACCCTAGACCGGCGGAAGCTGCCCGCCGTTGTTCTTCTATGGCCCCCTTTCCAGCCGCCCTCTTCTACTGCTGCTTCTGGCTGCTGAGGGAAGGCGCCAAAGGGTCCCGCTAGCCAAACCGCCAAAGACTACAGCAGCAGTCCTTCGAGTTCCGTCGACAAGACCACCGTATCCCACGACCCTTCTTTTTTTATCCGGCAGAACCTTTTTGTGCACAGACTTTTTGTATGGACTTTATTTTACTTGTGTTTCTTTTATTATAGTGTTTTTGTTTACATTTTTTAATTATTTTTATGCTTTGGTGGCTTATTTGGTTTGTTTATCTTCTGTTAACATAGTGGTGGGTGGGTCGGTTTTGCCAAAAATGAAAAAAAAAATCATAGCGCCTAAATAAGAAAATATGTAAGGTAACCGAAAAAATTATTCGGTCCTTCTTAGTATCTTTATTTATTATAAAAAATTCAAAAGCATACGTTTGCGTTTTTTAATAAGTCAAGCCAAGAATTAAAGTCAAAAAACGGCATCCTGGTTTTTAAGTTACTGCACAAATTACTGGCTCAATATAAGATGTTTAGGTGTTAACCAAAAATTTGTGCGTTTTGTCAAATAAAAAAAAGTCAGTAATACAAACACTATGACAGTATATTATACCCAGATAAAGAGAAAAAACGGGTAAAATTGTTAAGAAACGCGTGTTTTTGCAGCTCCCAAATAACGGAAATTTACAATGTTGCCAATTAACCATATCATTAACATTCCACGTCTGATCTTGGATGAGACGGGCAACACTCGATTCATCAATTCCTAGCACCAATTAATAATTTCGCGTAACATTCGCAAATAACTGTGTGATTCCATATTTTTATTTCTACTCACTACTTCTTAGTCATTGCTGACTCAAAGTATACCCATTCATCTCTTGATGATATTTGGTACATTCATCAGTTTATGTAACTGTATTAATTCATACCTAACTATTGTCATTGCCATCTTTTCGTCGATCTAGAGTGTACAATTATCAACAAGATGCTAGTTCAAGTTTAGTTAAGTCTTGACAAGAATTTTACATAATAAAATATTAAATCAAAATTTTGGTGTTTAGAGATTTATTAAATGTGTGTAGGTAAATATTTTTTTAATTCTATATATTTGCTTCTTTTTCAACGCATTGGTGGTAATGTTAAACTAATTTAAAGTTATATGATTAAAAACATCACAATTTGACATGACTGGACTAATCTGACAATATGTCTTAAATTTTCCATCTTTTTTGTTTCATTTGAAAAAGATAACATGCATCTAAAATAAGTTTAGTTTGTGAACAGCAGAATCACCACCACTGTGCATTGTATTAGAATACTATCATTTGTAGTAATTTCAAGTTAGATTTAATATAATAATTGCATCATACTAGGTCTAAATAGTGCTGAACTACATGTATCTTAATAGCAGTTAGATGTATGTAAGTATTCTACATTATCTTCACACCCGTTTTTCAAAAGAGGTAGAAGTGCAATCAAGGTACCAAACTAGCCGAAAATACGAAGCCTATCGCACATCGGACATTTTGAAATAAGTATATTCACGCCCATGTCCTCAAAGTGGTACAACCAGGGCACCTATGACTAGCCGAAGACAGGTGATAAACTTATCAATAACCGAACTCATATCCAATCCCTGCTGACGTTATTTTTATTAGAAAATTAGAAATAAAAAACTAGAATAAGAAAATAGAAAACCAACACGGGAATCGAACCTGGGCCTCATGATATCATGAGGCCCAGGTTGATATCAAGTCCATCACCAAACTGCTAGATGACAGAGGTGACTTAAAATATTTATAATATTTACAGCGGCACTCAGAGAAGTCACTTAACACATTTTTTATATAAAACGTCCACTTAATAACTGATTAAATGTTATATGACGTTTCTAAATTAGTAGGATGTGTATATAACCAAATTACAGCAATTAAGGGTACGTTTAAGTTTCTACTTTACAAATAATAATAATTTTATGAAAACCTCTTCTTCACATAGGGACAAATTCTGTTATTATATTTTTTATTGGTCACAATAAGTATAATTAAAAAGTTGAAATCAATAAAAAGGGCAAACAGCCTATGGTCAACGGAAAGGCTACATTTTGTCCCTTCACTCACTATCACTTGATAGATTCCCTCAGACAAAGTTCATAATTTTTATACATAGGCAAAACCAGGGACAACGGCTTGACTAACAATATTTCGTGTGGATAATGGGTTGTCTATAACCCACAATTTGTAAGGTTACAAACACATTAGATGTTTGATTAGGACGGCGGCTGCGGGCTCTGACCAAACAGTTTGAACATGAACAAACAGACGGATATATTAATGTTTTACCTGTTTGCTATAAATCCACATCTAAAGTTAATTATATTAAAATCGTGTTAATACTTGAAAAAAATGGTATTCGTTTTCAACTGATGTATAGTTAGGTTTTTATATATGTAACCTATCAATTTTTTAAATTTCATAATTACTAATGAATTATTTGAGGGGAATACTATGAATCCTAAAAAAATGCGGACGTATCCCTCCAACAAGTACTCATAACAGATTGTAGATGTATGTAATGTCACATTGTTTTTTTATATATTGGAAGGCTAGAGAGAGACACCAAAGGTGGTAATGGTTAATAAGTTTACCGAAAACCTTATTCTCTGAACCAGAACACGTCAACAACAAGCACTGATACTATGGCAGTAGGAATAGGTAAAACGGTGGTACAAATCGTTAATCCTACAAAACGGCGAGTAGCTGCCAGACACTAACACCTAGTAAATTTTGAATCAACTAAAAATAGGTTTAGGGATGTGGCAGGGATAATAGACCATCTGCCTTTTTACTAGACAGCTTAGAAGAGGCGATCAAATGTCAAATATCATTATCAATAACTTTAACTGGAAAAGAACTACTGTTTTGCCCATTTCTGTCGCCATAATAACAGTGAGCACACTGTCTGTTCAAGTCCTGAGGGTAGAGTAGCCGGTAGACTTGCACAACTAGCCAAACACCTTAGCCAAAAGACAGCAACGCACCTGCAACATCTATGATATCTATAGGCTCAGTAATCTCTTACTCTGCTGCTCTAGCTCTGTGCGTGTTTACTATACTCATAAAAAATTAAAAACTAGTAGACTTGTGTGATAGTCTAGAACGTTGAATACTGACAGGTAGTTAAAATGTTATAAGTTTGGTAGTGATTGTAGATGAATGTTATACGTTTGATACTGATAGCTGATGCCTGTTATAGGTTTGATACTGATAGTTGATAAATGTTATTTTCTTGGTGGTAGATTTATGTATTCTTGCTCCAATAGCGTCAGTTCTTGTTATATTCGTGTAACAGTTTAGTGTACTACAATCTTATGTACATAGCAACATTATACCTGATTTTCACCACAATTATCATGCATAATATGCAAAATATACAATTATCATAAATATTATGCATGATAATTGTGCACATTGTGTACATGCATTATCGTCACGCCTAGTCCCACACGCCACAGAGTAGGCAGAGAGTAACGAGTGCTAAATGTTCTTCCAGACCTGCCGGGAATTCTCCACATTCATTACACTTTTTATACAAATACTCTGGTTAGGGAGATTCTTGACACCACCCTCGGAACAAAAACCCAAGCGAATTGATGGTAAAATGTCCCAGGGACCTACATCCATCCACATTCGTATTGTATATGAGATTTATCAATCTTTCGTCAATCACATTTTTTACATGACCAAACCAATAGAGTATGCTCTTTTTAATCTAAGCACTGATAGTAAGGATTGAGTTCTAAAACGAGTAAAGTCAGAGAGCGTTGCTAGCGGAGTTAAGGCGGGGGCGCAGAGGGCACTCAATATGTTTATACAAACGTATTAGAGGAACGAGGCTCAAATTAACGCAGCCGAGGTTTGTTGTTATAAAAAACTGGCTGGGAAACAAGAGTGGCCAGGTGCAGGCAAACACCGCGGGAGTTTGCCGAGCACTTGGTTGGATGTTTGCTCGCCGGCCCAAATATTATTGAATGATGATACGCCATTTGCGGCGCTCGCGACCTGCTGCCAGACCTGCTGGAGGGAACGTGGGAAGGTTATTCTCCTAATATATATTATAACATCGTAAATAAGTACATCTGTGCATTGAAGACATTCCAGATTAGGTTGAAGATGGGATAAGTCATTCTTAAATCTATACTAATATTATGAATTCGAAAGCGTGTTTGTTAGTCTTCTTTTCATGTTCCTATAGAAGAACGATTTTATTCTACAACGAGCTTCCGCCCGGTACTTTAGTGCTTAAAGAAGGAGTCGGGTGTTTTTTGCAGTTTTGGATTCGATTAACGTATTGTAGGTATATGAAGACAAGTGGTTGTGACTATTTTAATCTTAGTATTTGAATAAGTTTAAGGGGGAGAGTGGACTATAATATCTAGTTTAAAAAAATGTTGCAATGTGAAAAAGCTACTAAGCATATTTTGAGTTCTTTTTAGTTGTAATACTTTTTTAGGTAGGTATTCTACTGAAAAGGGGGGGCAATTGGTTGCACATTCACTAATCTAATTTTAAGTTATCGCTAAATTCTTTAGACAAAAGTAATAGAAAGAGACAAAACATGTTTAGTATTAGATTAGTACCTATGTAACATAACAACTCTACAGACTTTTAATATTTTCCTCCGTAAACATTGATTAGAAACGTCATAAGTTGACATGTCCAGATTAATCTGACAGGTTTAAAATATGCCGTTTCTTTTTTGAAGCCAAAACTTCTTAAGCGGCGTTGCGCACTTTTTTTGCAGTGGTTAAAAACTTCTAAACTCGCGTCAGGACAGGTGACCTGATATTTCGTAAGACGAAAATTTGTAAGATGGCGCGGGGTGGGTGCGCGAATGTTAGTGTTGGCATGTTTGTGTACGATAGCTCAATAAATGAATATTGTATTCTACCACATAAATAATAGTACTTTTATACTGATAATTAAAGCAATTCGTGCAAAATTATTCCCGAACCATACCAAAATATCAAAAATGCACAACGTTAATACTCAAGTTTTCACTTCTGCCGACACTCCCGGAGTGCAACCCGACGTTTTTTTTTATTGGGAACAGATGGCACACAGTTAAAATAACTTTAATTGGTTATAGCTAAGACACAATTAATATAAGGTATATTTTATCAAAATTGATTGATCGCAAACGGATAATGCTAAATATCAAATAATTTGTTAAATATAGGGCATGTCATTATTAGACGAAGCCATAGGCAAAAGCTACTGTAAGAATATTAATTTATGTCAAAATAAAAAGAGTATCAACTAAGAACATGGCTCTATGTTTGTTCTTTAAATAGTTTCTATGGACCAGAACAATCAAGAATGCACTTCATAAGGTAGTTTCGTTTGATCATCCAATTATAATTATATTACCAGGTGGTAGAGTTTAGCAGCGACTCGCTCGGATTGGTACCACCGCCTTACCTATTCCTGCCGCCATAACGTCATGACGTGTTCCGGTTTGGATGGTAAGATAGCCGGTATACTTACTTTTGCTCGAGGCCTAAAATCGGCCTCAGGTTGGCAACGCACCATTACCACCTGTGGTGTCTCTAGGTGGCGTGAATTTCTTATCATCAGGAAATCCGTCTGCTTGTTTGCCTTCCAATATCATAAAAAAACATTTTTTTAATTAAAAAGGGTTTCAAGGAGGCAAAACAAACCGTTATTTGACCTCCTTTTCAATAGAGTTATATTTTGCTGAATTTTTGAATTGCGTAGACCTTTCTCATTATGTTATTTTCTTTGCTGAGACTACAGAATTATTCTAAACACTTTAACTTTGAAATAAATGAGCTAAAGGTCTAAAATTTACCCTTTATATCTACATTATATTTTCAACTAACTTTCAAAAGGAGAGGCGTTTCTCAATTTGTCCATCTCAAATTAAATTTTATTTAATTTGTGGTATTTCAAAATTATTAATGATTAAACCAAAGAATATAAATACTATTTAGCAAGAGGATTAAACCAGTTTTGAAGCAAAAAGCTGGGAGTTGCTACGATCCAGCATGCGGTTTTTGTTCTACACTTTTTTAATTAGTAAAGAAAAACGACTTTTTAATACATCTAGTAAGTATATTAAGATGCAGCTCTTTTCAGCAAGTTAATAATTTGCAGATATAAAAAAATGGACTAAATTAATAAAAAAGTGAATTAGAATGAATAGCCACAAGGTATGCGTAAAACTGAGAGCGACTTGACCTATTACGCTTATTTAAAAAAAGTGTTATTTATTAATCTTATTTAAAATAAACAATATTTTCCCATATATTGTCATTCAATAGTTGTCAATATCAGTACGAAGTTCGCCAGATCAGCTAGTAAATGAAAATGTATTTCTTCTACCGACATTCTGAGGTCATGCATTCACTCAATTCACTTCACGTGGAGTAATGTGTGATCTAATGTATATAAATGACGGATTTCCTCAGACATGTGTATGTGCCACAAGAAGTGGTCGTTGAGATGATATACAGCATCTATGGCACTGATCGTGTAAAAAGTGTCCTGTTTCCCACCAACAATACTCTACATCCCGCGCCACAAAAACCACGACATGGCTCAGGACATTGCTCTGGAATATAAACTTCTATTTTACAGGTGGAGATGCTTGGGTAGGAATTAACGTAATACTGGTGATCGCATCTGTGGTCTAGCGGTCCGATGTTGGCGTTGACGCCATGAGGTCTCGAGTTCGAATCCCGGGTCAGACAACAAAATCAGTGTATTTTAATTTTTTGGATTGGATATGTGCCCGTTTGGCGATAAGCTTGCTATCTATCACACTGTGGGACAGTGTTTTCGGCTAGTCGTGGGTACCTTTGTTTTGCCTCTGCCTAGTTCTTCGCGGATAATAAGAAATGCTTTTTTAATGAAGTTATCAAACGGCTCTCCTGATAGCAAGAGATAGTCATAGTTTAAAAATATCATTGATTTTATAGGAGCGTTGCTATTCTGTGGTCGAGATGTTAGGCCAATTATGCAAGTCTACCTGCTACTCTACTCTCTAGACCGGAAAATGTCAGAGTTATTATGGCAGCAATCATAGATTTGATAATACATAATATATATGGCAGCAATAATAGGCAAGGCGGTGGATCCCTATCCAGGCAAGTTGCACAGCACCCTATCACCAGTAGTTTTATTAGTGATGACATACATTTTAGCCAGTTTTCGTCTTTGATGACCTACCTGGTAGAGAAGCAGATGCTTTACTCTACTCAGTGAACCTAGACCAACACGGGAATAATTTACTTCATGTTTGGAGTACTTTACTTCATATCTACATATATATAAATCTGTAGAAGGGTCAATTCTGTACATTGAAAATATTGCAAAAATAAATAGCAGGGGTGTTACTGGATCAATACCAAACCCAAATATGTGATAAAAATATTCTCTATCTGTCTGTCTGTATGTTCAGGCATCACATAAAAACTAACTTCTCGATTTCGATGAAACTTGGTATAATTAATTATACCTTATTATTCTGGGCATAAAATGGAATACTTTTGATCCTGGAAAAATACGTAGAAAAAAATAAATATTAATTTTTCAGTTTTATCACGCGAAGACCGACATCCGCGCGGACGGAGTCGCGGGCGGAAGCTAGTTTGGAATACTTTAATATGGATTAACTCTGAACATGAGTTCAGAGTATATTAGTCCATATTTATTAATAAGACGTTTATTGTATTGTATCTTAAAATAAATTAATAAAACAATATCACATCTCGGTTCAGTATCTGTGAATATGAAGTGCGAGCACCTGCTGCTGTGTTCCTTTGCCACAAGTGGTTGTCAT
Organism: Calephelis nemesis; assembly: GCA_002245505.1. Lineage (NCBI taxonomy): Eukaryota > Metazoa > Arthropoda > Insecta > Lepidoptera > Riodinidae > Calephelis > Calephelis nemesis. Next base: position 100,856 of record NJDD01003470.1, read on the forward strand.
CACCCACCACTTGAAGCTTCTGTTGTGTTTCATATTGATGAGCTACCTCGACATGGATCCATTAAACATTGTAGAGATTGCATTACGATGCAAGCTCTACTGGCTCTAGCTCGAACAAAAAGTATTTAAAAGTAATATTTTAAAATTGGATTTAAGATTAGAATTGAAAAATGTGAAATAGTTTCTGAATACAAATCTGAATGTTTAAGATGTATATACAGAAATATAAAATTAAATAAAGTATGATACATATTAAAAGCCTTTTTAATTTATTTAGTAACAAAATTAGTGTTACAAATTTATCGCCTCTGTGGTCAAGCTATCTGGCGTCGGACTTGTTTTCTTGAGGTCCCGGGTTCAATTCCTGGGTTGGGCTACAAAGAAAAGTTGGAAATGTATAATTTCAATTTCTAATAAAGATTGAAAAAAAAACGTTGTCTGGCTGGTAGGCTGGTCACCAATCACCTAGCGGGACTTAGTGTCTTTTTCTAGTCGTGTGTGCCTGAATGTGCCTCTGCCTAGCACTTTGTGGATATGGGCGTGAAGATACTTTTTTTAAGAAAGCATGTCTCTGACATCGTGCCATTGTTTATAAACGAAAATATTTACTAGCTATCACCACCATTACTATGTAAGGACAAATTTCCCGTTGCCCATTCACAGTCAGTTTCCAGCGCGGCGTGGGCGCCCCAGGCTATTCACGACCGATACAGCTGTGCCGCATCAGGTATCATTCATAAACAGCTTTTGTTTTTAGAGCCAGCTGGTACACAGTCACCTGATGTTACGTAGCGGCCACTATTCACAACAAAAGGATTGACTACCAATGTTTTCGGCTACTCGTGGGTTAATCGTGGCCCTTAATATTAAAGTTTTCCATATCTACCTCTTCGAGGAAATAGGCTTTTTTTGAATGGCTTATTTGTTGCTAACCGCGAGGTTTTTACAACTTCACCGGGTTATAATGGGATATGGGCGCGAAGATACCTTTTTTTAATAACACTATTTATGTCCGAGGGTATGCACTATTGAAATTTTAAGGTTAGGGAATTCGTTTAGATATCGAGAAGAAAGCAGCCCATCACTCTTATCTTTTCCATAAACGAATGAAATAGGGTAAAAAAATAATAAAGTAGGGTAAAAAAATTATAAGTTACGGTAAAAGAAATTATAAGTTAGTGAGGCGGATTTCCCAGGTTTTACGAAAATGTACCGTGCCGAAAAATTTCAGACATAAAACACGCTGCCACACGTTCACAATGGCGATAGTGAGGTAGAGGAAGTTTTCCGGAATTATTCTTCTACTCTCTTAGGTACCGACGCGTGCCATCTTCTGGTTCGAATGGCTATGGTCTGTCTTATCTATGGTCGTCGTGCATAGGTGGGGTAAAAATTTCTAAAACGTAAACCCGAGGACATTGCTAGTTCATTAATAAGACGTGATTAGCCATGTAGCCCCTTTCCCTCGGTAACCGCAGAACAAATTTCCCGGTTACTGATAAAGATCTTGTTTTTTCGCAAACACAATACCGAGTGCTTCCTGTCGCGCGCCATGCATGCGCACACGCACGCCAAGATATGATACGCGGAAAAAACTCGCTTCCATTCTCTGAAGCTCGTATCGTTCGCTAAACATGCGACGTGCCAGAACAACAGCTTGTATCCGACGTTTTTTATATTTAATGTGCTATCAGTGCTATGTTTTTTTGTTATAAAATCGTAAAGAAGCACGCGGATCTCCCTATCATCATCGTGTATAAGCACCATCGATGTCATAATGATGAGAGATGTTATAAGATGTTAGTACTACATATTAATGCAATGCTATCTTTTAGGCTTGCTGGTTACATAACCCTTCAACAGAAATACAATAGTGGTAAACAGTAGCACTTTACTACATGCTGAACAGGACTCTATCAACTCTTAATGACAAATTGCATCATTAGTATTATTTGATTACCTTGGCATCTTTACGCTTATACCCCCAAGTAAGTAGGCAAAGATACAACCAGTCCGTCCGCAATCAGCCGAAGATACTTAGCTCCACAATGTGATAAGTATTAGGTCGTCAACTAGCCATTTTTATAATCCCAGACAACAATGTGTTCGTTACAAATTGAAAAAAAAATTGTATCGCCTGACCTGAAATCGAACCCGAGACTGAGGTAGTCAACTTGAACACCGGACCACTAAATCATAGTACATCAAACCAATAAACTGAAAAAAATATCTTTACGCCCGTGTGTCTAAATGGACGGAGGTAAATCCCACAACATTTAAGGTGGCAATCCTATCGCTATCTGGACACATATCCAACGGGCAATGTTGTTTTTATTCCAAAATAAAGAAGTTTTTTTCCTGAGAATCCAACCCGGGACTTGCAGTAGTGAACGCCAACAACACTAGACCGTAGAAATGGTATACTATGACCATAAACTATGTCAGAACAAATACTTAAACTAATTAGATCATTAAATCCTAACCCAGAAATATTAAGCACTCAAATCCATTCTGGGAGATGTTAAGTACATCGTAAACCTAATTCCTCATTTGCATCTGTACGTGGTCTGTCACCAGGTCATGAAACATGGCGGAAGTGAAGAGGCTGTAAACATGAACTGACGGTCAAGCGGCAACCAGATGGACGACCGTCGCAGCTTGTCACAGTAACGAGCTCACGAGTTATTTACACTAGCAAGTGTGTTCAAGAATTCACTTCACTGCTGGTTCAAATGTTTGAAATATTAAGTGATTTTCTTTATGGTGGGGCAAGCGGACAAACCTATAGTTATTGCCTCCATGATTCTTGGATTCTTTTTTTTCTTTAGGTTTTGGCGTTCGCGTTAGCATTTTGCCATTAGTCAAGTAGAAATTTGCATCAAATTTACCATAATCGGGATTCAATTATGATTAGTCATAAGTCGACAATAAGTCATGTCAGGGTCTTGAGTAATGCAGAGTCCTCATCACTCAAGCTCATTTAGTAAGATTTGGCGGCACCGAGGAAATACACGATACGCTAATTTCTTCATGATTATTTCATTTATGCACTTTCACTAAAATTGTACGAAATGCCACAAAAATTTACTAATTTCACTCAATATAAACACAAAATTCAATAATTATGAAAAACTTCCACCATCTTTTCTCTCGGTGGCGCCAAAACCTCGATTCTTGGATTCTTTTATCGATAATTGACCCTTGTATGATGAATATAGTCTTTATTTACATTATAACTC